>JAWZYU010000422.1:0-143194 GCA_038380435.1 Ryuthela nishihirai | reverse complement strand
TATTAAGAATTACTTCTCAGAATTCCCTTTTATTAAGAATTACTTCCCAGAATCCCCTTTTATTAAGAATTACTTCCCAGAATCCCTTTTATTAAGAATTACTTCTCAGAATTCCCTTTTATTAAGAATTACTTCCCAGAATCCCCTTTTATTAAGAATTACTTTCCAGAATCCCCTTTTATTAAGAATTACTTCCCAGAATCCCCTTTATTAAGAATTACTTTCCAGAATCCCCTTTTATTAAGAATTACTTCAAAGAATCCCCTTTTATTAAAAATTACTTCCCAGAAACCCATTTTATTAAGAATTACTTTCCAGAATCCCCTTTTATTAAGAATTACTTTCCAGAATCCCCTTTTATTAGAATTACTTCCCAGAATCCCTTTTATTAAGAATTACTTCCCAGAATCCCCTTTTATTAAGAATTACTTCTCAGAATCCCCTTTTATTAAGAATTACTTCCCAGAATCCCCTTTTATTAAGAATTACTTCCCAGAATCCCCTTTTATTAAGAATTACTTCCCAGAATCCCCTTTTATTAAGAATTACTTCCCAGAATCCCCTTTTATTAAGAATTACTTCCCAGAATCCACTTTTATTAAGAATTACTTCCCAGAATCCCCTTTTATTAAGAATTACTTCCCAGAATCCCCTTTTATTAAGAATTACTTCCCAGAATCCCCTTTTATTAAGAATTACTTTCCAGAATCCCCTTTTATTAAGAATTATTTTCCAGAATCCCCTTTCATTAAGAATTACTTCCCAGAATCCCCTTTTATTAAGAATTACTTTCCAGAATCCCCTTTTATTAAGAATTACTTCAAAGAATCCCCTTTTATTAAAAATTACTTCCCAGAAACCCATTTTATTAAGAATTACTTTCCAGAATCCCCTTTTATTAAGAATTATTTTCCAGAATCCCCTTTTATTAAGAATTACTTCCCAGAATCCCCTTTTATTAAGAATTACTTCCCAGAATCCCCTTTTATTAAGAATTACTTCTCAGAATCCCCTTTTATTAAGAATTACTTCCCAGAATCCCCTTTTATTAAGAATTACTTTCCAGAATCCCCTTTTATTAAGAATTACTTCCCAGAATCCCCTTTTATTAAGAATTACTTCCCAGAATCCCCTTTTATTAAGAATTACTTCCCAGAATCCCCTTTTATTAAGAATTACTTCCCAGAATCCCCTTTTATTAAGAATTACTTCGCAGAATCCCCTTTTATTAAGAATTACTTCCCAGAATCCCCTTTTATTAAGAATTACTTCTCAGAATCCCCTTTTATTAAGAATTACTTCCCAGAATCCCCTTTTATTAAGAATTACTTTCCAGAATCCCCTTTTATTAAGAATTACTTCCCAGAATCCTTTTTTATTAAGAATTACTTCCCAGAATCCCCTTTTATTAAGAATTACTTCCCAGAATCCCCTTTTATTAAGAATTACTTCCCAGAATCCCCTTTTATTAAGAATTACTTCCCAGAATCCCCTTTTATTAAGAATTACTTCCCAGAATCCCCTTTTATTAAGAATTACTTCCCAGAATCCCCTTTTATTAAGAATTACTTTCCAGAATCCCCTTTTATTAAGAATTATTTTCCAGAATCCCCTTTCATTAAGAATTACTTCCCAGAATCCCCTTTTATTAAGAATTACTTTCCAGAATCCCCTTTTATTAAGAATTACTTCAAAGAATCCCCTTTTATTAAAAATTACTTCCCAGAAACCCATTTTATTAAGAATTACTTTCCAGAATCCCCTTTTATTAAGAATTATTTTCCAGAATCCCCTTTTATTAAGAATTACTTCCCAGAATCCCCTTTTATTAAGAATTACTTCCCAGAATCCCCTTTTATTAAGAATTACTTCTCAGAATCCCCTTTTATTAAGAATTACTTCCCAGAATCCCCTTTTATTAAGAATTACTTTCCAGAATCCCCTTTTATTAAGAATTACTTCCCAGAATCCCCTTTTATTAAGAATTACTTCCCAGAATCCCCTTTTATTAAGAATTACTTCCCAGAATCCCCTTTTATTAAGAATTACTTCCCAGAATCCCCTTTTATTAAGAATTACTTCCCAGAATCCCCTTTTATTAAGAATTACTTCCCAGAATCCCCTTTTATTAAGAATTACTTCCCAGAATCCCCTTTTATTAAGAATTATTTTCCAGAATCCCCTTTCATTAAGAATTACTTCCCAGAATCCCCTTTTATTAAGAATTACTTCCCAGAATCCCCTTTTATTAAGAATTACTTCCCAGAATCCTTTTTTATTAAGAATTACTTCCCAGAATCCCCTTTTATTAAGAATTACTTCCCAGAATCCCCTTTTATTAAGAATTACTTCCCAGAATCCCCTTTTATTAAGAATTACTTTCCAGAATCCCCTTTTATTAAGAATTACTTTCCAGAATCCCCTTTTATTAAGAATTACTTCCCAGAATCCCCTTTTATTAAGAATTACTTTCCAGAATCCCCTTTTATTAAGAATTACTTTCCAGAATCCCCTTTTATTAAGAATTACTTCCCAGAATCCCCCTTTTATTAAGAATTACTTCCCAGAATCCCCTTTTATTAAGAATTACTTCCCAGAATCCCCTTTTATTAAGAATTACTTCCCAGAATCCCCTTTTATTAAGAATTACTTTCCAGAATCCCCTTTTATTAAGAATTATTTTCCAGAATCCCCTTTTATTAAGAATTACTTCCCAGAATCCCCTTTCATTAAGCATTACTTTCCAAATCCCCTTTTTATGAAGAAATATTTCGAAAGCCTCTTTTATCAAGAATTTTTCCCCCAAAACACTCTTTTATCAAGAATTACTTTCTAGAAACCCATTTTATCATGAATTACTCTCCAGAAACTCCTTTTATCATGAATTACTTTCCAGAAACCCCTTTTATCAAGAATTACTTTCCAAAATCCCCTTTTATCAAAAATTTCTTTCAAAACCCCATTTTATTAAGAATTATTTCCCAACGCACCCTTTTGCCAAGATTTAATTCCCAATGCGTCCTTTTAACCAAGAATTGTTCTCCAACGTGAACGTTTCATTGGCATCAAAATAATTTCGTGAATAAAACATAGTTGAAAACTAGATGTTTTGTCTCTCTTGTCATCGTTGTTACAACCGCCATGAATTTTAAAACGTCCCTGTTGTGATTTGCTGGTGTAAACAGATCGCCCCAGTTCAACGTTCCTTAAAAAAAAGAATGAACTTAATTACTAAAGCAGCGTTTATTTGTTAGAATGTTTCTCTGAGTCATCCTGTGGAAACATCATTGAATATTTCTTAGATTAAATGATTGTGCATCACCCTCTAAAGGTGAACAGAAAAATAGAAACAGTTACATGTTATCTGAACATTCGGAGCTCAATACCTTTCTCAATATAATTTTTAATGGAAAATATATCCGAAAGATAAATTATAGGACTTAATTAAATCTATCTAAATCTCGATTGTTCGGGTTGTTTCGGATTGTTTTGTACCTCTGAGCGGCACTTTTTTGCACACCATGGGCTAAATGGCCAGGTCACATGGACCCCGAAGGCTCAGAGAAGGTTGGGGGAGGGGATCCCCTGGAACTGCTGTTGGGAGACAGATGGTAGCCTCCCGTCAAGGCCATCCAGCCTGTTCTATAACGTTGGGTTGTTTTACCTCTGAGCGGCACTTTTTTGCACACCATGGGCTAAATGGCCAGGTCACATGGACCCCGAAGGCTCAGAGAATGCTGGGGGAGGGGACCCACTGGAACAGCTGTTGGGAGACAGAAAGTAGCCTCCCGTCAAGGCCATCCAGCGTGTTCTTTAACGTGCACAAGGTATAGCTTTCAAGCACACGGGACCACGGCTTAACGTCCCATCTGACGGACGGTGGCCTTTCCAAGCCCATCGGTGTTCCCTACTGACCAGGGAATTTGCGGAGATAAATCTCAACGCTGATCCAGCTGGCACTCGAACCTGGGAACTACAGATTACGAACCTGGCGCGCTACCGACTGAGCCCCCCCCCCCCCCCCCCCCCCCCGCCCCCCGATTGTTCAGTATTCAAAGAGTTTTGAACGCTGGATTATTGAACAGGCCAGAAAAATACTGGCCCCAAATTGAACTAAAAGCATTAAAGCAAACACTGTAATAGAGAATGGGATGCAATGCATTCTACTACAGTCAGTTATGATTATCTGATCCCTTAATCGGTTTTAATGTTGTAATTAAATTTTGGGATCAATGTTTTGTATCCTGTTAAATATTGCAGCGTTCATAACTTTTTTGAATACTGAAAAAAATGTTTAAAATCATATTTTTCATTAAAAATCGTATTGAAAAAGTTAATGAAGTCTGAATGGGATTCTCTATTCAGATAGGGGCGGGGGTGGCTCAATCGGTAGCGCGCCAGGCTCGTAATCTGGCATCAAGTTGTAAATGGGAACCCTGTTGTCAAGTTGTAAATGGGAACCTTGTAGTCAAGTTATAAATGGAAACCCTGTAATCAAGTTTTAAATGGAAGTCATGTAATCAAGTTGTAAATGGAAACCCTGTAGTCAAGTTTTAAATGGAAGTCATGTAATCAAGTTATAAATGGAAACCCTGTAATCAAGTTTTAAATGGAAGTCATGTAATCAAGTTATAAATGGAAACCCTGTAATCAAGTTTTAAATGGAAGTCATGTAATCAAGTTGTAAATGGAAACCCTGTAATCAAGTTTTAAATGGAGGTCATGTAATCAAGTTGTAAATGGAAACCCTGTAGTCAAGTTTTAAATGGAAGTCATGTAATCAAGTTATAAATGGAAACCCTGTAATCAAGTTTTAAATGGAAGTCATGTAATCAAGTTATAAATGGAAACCCTGTAATCAAGTTTTAAATGGAAGTCATGTAATCAAGTTGTAAATGGAAACCCTGTAGTCAAGTTTTAAATGGAAGTCATGTAATCAAGTTATAAATGGAAACCCTGTAATCGAGTTTTAAATGGAAGTCATGTAATCAAGTTATAAATGGAAACCCTGTAATCAAGTTTTAAATGGAAGTCATGTAATCAAGTTGTAAATGGAAACCCTGTAATCAAGTTTTAAATGGAAGTCATGTAATCAAGTTGTAAATGGAAACCCTGTAGTCAAGTTTTAAATGGAAGTCATGTAATCAAGTTATAAATGGAAACCCTGTAATCAAGTTTTAAATGGAAGTCATGTAATCAAGTTGTAAATGGAAACCCTGTAGTCAAGTTTTAAATGGAAGTCATGTAATCAAGTTATAAATGGAAACCCTGTAATCAAGTTTTAAATGGAAGTCATGTAATCAAGTTGTAAATGGAAACCCTGTAATCAAGTTTGAAATGGAAGTCATGTAATCAAGTTATAAATGGAAACCCTGTAATCAAGTTTGAAATGGAAGTCATGTAATCAAGTTATAAATGGAAACCCTGTAATCAAGTTTTAAATGGAAGTCATGTAATCAAGTTGTAAATGGAAACCCTGTAGTCAAGTTTTAAATGGAAGTCATGTAATCAAGTTATAAATGGAAACCCTGTAATCAAGTTTTAAATGGAAGTCATGTAATCAAGTTATAAATGGAAACCCTGTAGTCAAGTTTAAAATGGAAGTCATGTAATCAAGTTATAAATGGAAACCCTGTAATCAAGTTTGAAATGGAAGTCATGTAATCAAGTTATAAATGGAAACCCTGTAATCAAGTTTTAAATGGAAGTCATGTAATCAAGTTATAAATGGAAACCCTGTAGTCAAGTTTTAAATGGAAGTCATGTAATCAAGTTATAAATGGAAACCCTGTAATCAAGTTTGAAATGGAAGTCATGTAATCAAGTTATAAATGGAAACCCTGTAGTCAAGTTTTAAATGGAAGTCATGTAATCAAGTTATAAATGGAAACCCTGTAATCAAGTTTTAAATGGAAGTCATGTAATCAAGTTATAAATGGAAACCCTGTAATCAAGTTTTAAATGGAAGTCATGTAATCAAGTTGTAAATGGAAACCCTGTAGTCAAGTTTTAAATGGAAGTCATGTAATCAAGTTATAAATGGAAACCCTGTAGTCAAGTTTAAAATGGAAGTCATGTAATCAAGTTGTAAATGGGAACCCTGTAATCAAGTTGGCCCCTCTAGCCAACTAAATTGAAACATAATGAAATTTGCACTACTTTAAATAAAATAATCGATTGAGGCGATAAAAAAAATTAAAAAAAGTACCTTAAGTTAAGAAACAGATCTGGGGGACCTCGAGAAACTGAGGCTCGATAAGTCCAGCCCCATTCCCAAGAGCCTTATGTTTAAAAATCTGCCAATGATATATAAAAACCAACCAACAACCCAAGAAAAAGACTTGAACCTTACCTACGTCACTATGACGTAATTCTTGTGACCTGAAGGCGAGAGTTACGGTTGAGGTGTTGAGAGTACCTCGTTAGGAAGAAAACCAATGATTAGCAGCTCGTGTTTTATGTGTTGTTTCGTATTATGGGTTGCTGGATACAAGAGCCCTAGATCTTTTTTCCAACAGCTTTATTGATCGAAAAAGGCAAAATTTCGTTTTCTTGTCACGGATAACTTACTTGTTTTGAGTTTAGAGGTTCTTTTTGTTACAGTGTAAGCTGTTAGTTATTGTTCAGGGCTCAATAAAGATATATCTGATCGAGTTTATCTCTCTTGGTTGTTAATAGAGACAGGAGTGTTTTTACAATATGCTTAAGGTGTTTTTCTAAAGGTTTGGGGGCGGGGGTGGCTCAGTCGGTAGCGCGCCAGGCTCGTAATCTGTAGTTCCCAGATTCGAGTCCCAGCTGGGTCGGGGCGGGGGTGGCTCAGTCGGTAGGGTGCCAGGCTCGTAATCTGTAATTCCCAGGTTCGAGTCCCAGCTGGGTCGGCGTTGAGATTTATCTCCGCAAAATTCCCCGCCCTGCCCACGGTCAGTAGGGGACGCCGATGGGCTAAAAAAGGCCGCCGTCCGTCGGATGGGACGTTAAGCCGTGGCCCCGTGTGCGGGAGAGCCATACCCTGTGCACGTTAAAGAACACGCTGGATGGCCTTGACGGGAGGCTACCATCTGTCTCCCAACAGCTGTTCCAGTGGGTCCCTTCCCCCAACCTTCTCTGAGTCTTCGAGGTCCATGTGACCTGGCCATTTAGCCTTGGTGTGCAAAAAAGTGCCGCTCAGAGGTAAAACAACCCAACCCAACCCAGCTGGGTCAGTGTTGAGATATATCTCCGCAAAATTCCCAGCCCTGCCCACGGTCAGTAGGGGACACCGTTAATCTTGGAAAGGCCGCCGTCCGTCGGATGGGACATTAAGCCGGGGCTCAGTATGCGGGAGAGCCATACCCTGCGCACGTTAAAAAACACGCTGGATGGCCTTGACACGGAGGCTACCATCTGTCTCCCAACAGCTGATCCAGTGGGTCCCCTTCCCAAACCTTCTCTGAGCCTTTGGGGTCCATGTGGCCTGGCCATTTAGCCCATGGTGTACAAAAAAGTGCCGCTCAGAGATAAAACAACCCAACCCAAATCTAAATGTTTGTGAATGAAGAACACATTTTCTGTTTAAACTGAGTCCAAACTTGTCTTCAGTGATATTTTTCTTCGTTAACCACCGTTTTATCCTAGGTTAAAAGGGCACATAGTTGACATGGGTTAGACTGCAGTCCGTCGGATGGGATTGAAGCCGTGGCCCCGTGTTCGGGAGAGTCATACCCTGGTGTACGTTAAAGAACACGCTGGATGACCCTGACAAGAGTCAACTAGTTCAACGTTCTGTGATCCTTTTGCACTAGCAACAACGTTCTGTGATCCCTTGGGGACCTTCTGACCTGACGATCTAGCCTAGTGTGTGCATTGGATTGTTTTACCTCTGAGCGGCACTTTTTTGCACACCATGGGCTAAATGGCTAGGTCACATGGACCCCGAAGGCTCAGAGAAGGTTGGGGGAGGGGACCCACTGGAACAGCTGTTGGGAGACAGATGGTAGCATCCCGTCAAGGCCATCCAGCGTGTTCTTTAACGTGCACAGGGTATGGCTCTCCCGCACACGGGGCCACGGCTTAACGTCCCATCCGACGGACGGCGGCCTTTCCAAGCCCATCGGTGTCCCCTACTGACCGTGGGCAGGGCGGGGAGTTTTGCGGAGATAAATCTCAACGCTGACCCAGCTGGGACTCGAACCTGGGAACTACAGATTACGAGCCTGGCGCGCTACCGACTGAGCCATCCTCGCCCCCTAGTGTGTGCAAAAATGATGCTTATCAGAGGTTGGTACAGATATGAATGCATTTGATTTTGGGAATTTATTTAAATAATGCATGTTTCAACATGGTGATACAAAGTGATAAAAAAACAACACTGACTTCCATAAATTAAGGAACAACCTTATGTTATGTCAATGGGAAGCTAATGTCAAAGATCTATAACTTGTAAAACTGTTTTGTTATAAAATAATTTGTTTTAAAAAATGTAATTTTAGATAAAGATCTCAATTAAATAAATAAATATCTCTATTTTCAACAATATTCGTTCAATATTTAATGAGTTATTGAAGTTTGAATATTTAGCGATAACAATGCCAGCCACAAAAATTGACTTCACGAAGTTAATTAAAACTTAGTAATAAGAATTGCATCAAAGTGTGCAATAAATGTGCATTTTAGAAGTTTATGTAAAGAATTCTTTCACTATTCTTTAGTGTTGTATAAGTATAATATATAATATATATAAGATTTTTAAGACGGCAAAGTTATTGTTAAATATTAAAATTTCCAAAACTCATTAAATATTGAACGAATATTGTTGAAAATCGAGACATTGATATATTTGATTGAGATCGTTATCTGTTATCACGTGTTTCAAGACAAAAATACTTATTTTAGAAGTTATAGAGTTTCGACTTTAGCTTCCCATTGACATAACACAGGGATTTTCCTTAATTTATGGAAACCAGTGTAATCTAAGAAATCTGACAAGCACACAGCTTCATTTTGCAATTACTAAATGTCTTTTTAAAAGTAAAATATCACAGACTGATTTAGCCGACTACTACTCTGTAATTTTCTTTATTAAAAATTCAAAGAAACGAATGCAAAATAATATAACTTATCGTAGATCGTATAATCATATTCGATGTGGGGCCGGAGTGGCTCAGTCGGTAGCGCGCCAGGCTCGTAATCTGTAGTTCCCAGGTTCGAGTCCCAGCTGGATCAGCGTTGAGATTTATCTCCGCAAATTTCCCCGCCCTGCCCACGGTCAGTAGGGGACACCGATGGGCTTGGAAAGGCCGCCGTCCGTCGGATGGGACGTTAAGCCGTGGCCCCGTGTGCGGAAGAGCCATACCCTGTGCACGTTAAAGAACACGCTGGATGGCCTTGACGGGAGGCTACCATCTGTCTCTCAACAGCTGTTCCAGTGGGTCCCCTCCCCCAACCTTCTCTGAGCCTTCGGGGTCCATGTGACCTGGCCATTTAGCCCATGGTGTGCAAAAAAGTGCCGCTCAGAGGTAAAACAACCCAACCCATATTCGATGTACTGGGTAATAATTTTACTCCTAACTATCTCCATCACAAAGATATGCCTATTTGGCAAGAGTAAGAACAAAATAGCCGTCCCGTGGCCAAGTGGTTAGCGCCCTTGGCTACTGATCTAAGGGACCTGGGTTCGAGCCCCGGGTAAGGCATGGATGTTCGTGTCGTTTTTCTGCTGAGGTTCTGCCATCCTCTCAGACCTTCTACTCTGGCATATAAACTGACAGGCTCCTGTCAGACCTCTGTGGCAAGCAGCTGCTTGAGGGGGTGTTTATTTTTTATTATAAGAACAAAATATATAAGTAAACCACCCTTAGGTGGGCCCCTAAGGGCAAACGTAAGAAAATCTAAAAAAAGCTGTTGTTCTTGTTGTTTTTTTTACCTCTGAGCGGCACTTTTTTGCACACCATGGGCTAAATGGCCAGGTCACATGGACCCCGAAGGCTCAGAGAAGGTTAGGGGAGGGGACCCACTGGAACAGCTGTTGGGAGACAGATGGTAGCTCCCGTCAAGGCCATCCAGTGTGTTCTTTAACTAACGGTAACTGCACACGCTCAATATTTCCGTGAGTGAGCCCACACGATCCAGGTCTTTGTGAGCTCACACGATCCAGGTCTTTGTGAGCTCACACGATCCAATGTGCGGTGAACATTAACCGCAGTTCTCAAAATCTTGTTCTGTAAGACCTGAATCTTACGAATATTGATGGGTGTAGTATTCGCCCATATAGGTGAAGCATAGAGAATCATCGGTCTGATGAAATATAACTTATAGAAAAATGACACACATAAATGTGGTTTTCGTTTCCAGGAAGAAAAAAAGAGTAATGTTGATTGGAAGGATTTTCTTCAGATTACGGATGTGAATCAGGCATATGATCACTTTCTTGCAATCTTTATGGATGTATAATAATGAAAATTTTCGTAGAAATCTAGGAGGGCTGGTGTGGATCAGTCGGTAGCGTGCCGGGCTCGCAATCTGCAGTTCCCAGGTTCGAGTTCCAGCTGGGCCAGTGTTCAGATTTATTTTCTCAAAACTTCCCGCATTGCTCTCTGTCGGTAGAGTACACCGATTTCGTTGGAAATGCGGCCGTCCGTCGGATGGGACGTTAAGCCGTGGCCCCGTGTGCGGGATAGTCATACCCTATGCGCATTAAAGAACACGTTGGATGGCCTTGACCGGAGGCTACTATCTGTCTCCAAACAACTGTTCCGGTGGGTCCCCTCCCACAACCTTCTCTGAGCCTTCGGGGTCCTTGTGACCTGACCATTTAGCCCATGGTGTGCAAAAAAGTGCCGCTCACAGGTAAAACAACCCAACGTTAAAGAACACGCTGGATGGCCTTGACAGGAGGCTACCATCTGTCTCCCAACAGCTGTTCCAGTGGGTCCCCTCCCAAACCTTCTCTGAGCTTTCGGGGTCCTTGTGACCTGGCCATTTAGCCCATGATGTGCAAAAAAGTGCCGCTCAGAGGTAAAGCAACCCAATGTTAAAGAACACGCTGGATGGCCTTGACAGGAGGCTACCATCTGTCTCCCAACAGCTGTTCCAGTGGATCCCCTCCCCCAAACTTCTCTGAGCCTTCGGGGTCCTTGTGACCTGACCATTTAGCCCATGGTGTGCAAAAAAGTGCCGCTCAGAGGTAAAACAACCCAACGTTAAAGAACACGCTGGATGGCCTTGACAGGAGGCTATCATCTGTCTCCCAACAGCTGTTCCAGTGGGTCCCCTCCCAAACCTTCTCTGAGCTTTCGGGGTCCTTGTGACCTGGCCATCTAGCCCATGGTGTGCAAAAAAGTGCCGCTCAGAGGTAAAACAACCCAATGTTAAAGAACACGCTGGATGGCCTTGACAGGAGGCTACCATCTGTCTCCCAACAGCTGTTCCAGTGGATCCCCTCCCCCAACCTTCTCTGAACTTTCGGGGTCCTTGTGACTTGTCCAATCCTAGATGTCTAAAGAAGTGATCACAATCTCCTTCAATAAATAATTATATAAAAATTCAGATTAGAAAAAGATACAGAGTAGATAGGTGATTTATCAGGCTGCGTTTCTCCTTCAATTAAATTTTACCACATATTATGAAGCTTAATATATGCGGTAAAACTTAATTGAAAGAGAAATGAAGCATAATAAATCACCTAATGTCTAGTAATAAAAACATATTGTGAGCAATAAAAACTTATAATTGGGGACTTTGAGATTGTTGGGAATGTATTAACTGACGATGCAGAAAAAGCTAAAGCTTTCAACCAATATTTTAAAGACATTGCAGATTTAGTAGCTGATGCTAATACAAAAAGTCAAGTTGGGGCGGGGGTGGCTCAGTCGGTAGCGCGCCAGGCTCGTAATCTGTAGTTTCCAGGTTCGAGTCCCAGCTGGGTCAACGTTGAGATTTTTTCTCCGCAAAATTTCCCCGCCCTGCCCACGGTCAGTAGGGACACCGATGGGCTTGAAAAAGCCGCCGTCCGTCGGATGGGACGTTAAGCCGTGGCACAGTGTGTAGGAGAACCATACCCTGTGCACGTTAAAGAACACGCTGGATGCCTTGACGGGAGGCTACCATCTGTCTTCCAACAGCTGTTCCAGTGGGTCCCCTCCCCCAACCTTCTCTGAGCCTTCGGGGTCCTTGTGGCCTGGCCATTTAGCCCATGGTTTGCAAAAAAGTGCCGCTCTGAGGTAAAACAATCCAATCCAATCCAAAAAGTCAAGTACAGCATAGAGATTATGGATACAGTTTTTCAGATATTTTATATATTGAGCCATTTATTGTAGATGTATGTCATTTATGAATATAATGAAAACTAATTCTGATTGTGGGGCTTTCAAAGACAAGCATTTGTACTAGTTAATAGATTTATATATGAACAAATGAAATTCTTCAGGGGAGTGCCACAGGGTTCTGTGCTGGAACCTTCAGCATTTCTTTTCCACAGCGTAAAAATGATAATGGATTCCAAAAGAAGCATCTAAAATAGTTGTGCAAGCAGGTGATATAAACGTTTATCCTTCCATACTGATGTTTTAGTGGGAGAAACAAATAATGCAATTGGAAATAAAAATAAAGTGACCATTTGCGATAAACTCACTGTCAATATTTCTAAAATAAATGGTCTTTAAGCACAATAATAAAATATTGATTCCTAATGAGATGAATATTTCGGACAACGATTAAAAGATTGAAATATGTGAACGAATAAAACTTCTTGGACTCTGGCAATATGTTAATTTAACTTCGAATTATCATATTAACCAGCTAGAAGCTATTCTTTAAAAAAATGTTGGATCGATTGGAAGGATAAAAAACTATGCAAAGTATAAAACTTTGATGAATTTATATCATACATTAGTACACCTACATTTGAAATTGGGAATTAGTGTTTGGGGAGAAGTGTTTAGCGAATTTGGATAGTATATTATGTCGTCAAAAGAAAATTATGGGACATATTCTAAGACTTGAATGACAGAAGTCCGATCCAACGCTTGATTGGCATAAAATGTAATACTGAATATAAATATTATAATGTTTATAAATATGTTATCGGAAATGTTGTGCACAGTGTGAAAAATAAGGTAGTACAGTCGCTCAAAAATATATCCGAACGCTATGGTTGATTGCAGAATTCAGAAAAAATATTTGGCAACGATTTTTTTCTTTAGAAATTAGTGATCTGGCAACCTTCGTGTCACGAGACACGAAGGTTGACAGATCACTAATTTCTAAAAAAAAATCGTTACCAGATATTTTTTCTGAATTCTGTAATCAACCATAGTGTTCGGATACTTTTTTGAGCGACTGTAGGTGGTCATATTATTTTGATACTAGATCGTGTGGGCTCACTCACGGAAATATTGAGCGTGTGCAGTTACCGTTCACAGCAAACTGGACCGTGTGCAGTTACCGTTCACAGTAAACTGGAGCGTGTATAGTAACTGCACACGCTCCAGTTTGCTGTGAACGGTAACTGGAGCGTGTACAGTTGCTGTACACGCTCCAGATATTTTTCCTGAATTCTGTAATCACGTGACACGAAGGTTGCCAGATCACTAATTTCTAAAAAAAAATCGTTGCCAGATATTTTTTCTGAATTCTGTAATCAACCATAGCGTTCGGATATTTTTTTGAGCGACTGTACTTATCTTTGATTTATGGACTGTTTCCCAAAAGAACACGCTGGATGATATATATATATTTGTTTGGATGAGATAAACTTATTCAATTCCCTAAAATGTCCTCTTAATTCTCCGTACCTTTGCCAAATTTCCAAAGTGTTGTCCGATTCTGTAGAACGAATCCCGCAGCAACTCAAATTGTCAGCAAAATGGGAATGTTTTTCAATCTGGCACGCTAACACACGAAAAGAAAAAAACAAAACAATAAAAAAAAACGTAGTTTGTTTCGCTCCGTATTTGGAGCCGAAACTCAACAGTCTTTTAATTGGCTTCGATCTAAAACGAAGCTTCGTAGGGCAACTTTCCCCCCCGCCGAATTTCAACGAGGCAAACACTTGAGGAGTTTGTCACGTTTTCGGCAAATCCTATTAGAAGCATTTTGCTTTATTTCTTTTTATTTATTTTTATTTTTTTACGAACTCCAGAACGGATTTCCGAAGAACACTTTCTTCGTTAAGTTGAAGTTCAAATCGGAAATAAAATGTTGTCCCATTTAAAGTATTTGTTCAGACTTCTGTTTGCAAAGTAATCGAGGGAAAATAAGGGCTCTGATTCCAATAGACGGTTTCGCAGTACGAGGTGTTTTTATTCACTAAAATACTCTTCAAAGATCGTATGGTTATGCTGAGTTGTTTTTATCTCTGAGCGGCACTTTTTTTGCACACCATGGGCTAAGTGGCCAGGCAACATGGACGCCGAAGGCTCAGAGAAGGTTGGGGGAGGAGACCCACTGGAACAGCTGTTGGGAGACAGATGGTAGCCTCCCGTCAAGGTCATCCAATGTGTTCTTTAAGGTTGGGTTGTTTTACCTCTGAGCGGCACTTTTTAGGCACACCATGTTCTAAATGGCCAGGTCACAAGGACCCCGAAGGCTCAGAGAATGTTGGGACCCACTGGAACAGCTTTTGGGAAACAGATGGTAGTCTCCCGTCAAGGCGATCCAGCGGGTTCTTTAACGTGCACAGTGTATGACTCTCCCGCACACGGGGCCACGGCTTAACATTCCATCCGACGGACGGCGGCCATTCCAAGCACACCGGTGTCCCCTACTGACCGTGGACAGGGAGTTTTGCGGAGATAAATCTCAACGCTGACCCAGCTGGGAATCGAACCTGGGAACTGCAGATTACGAGCCTGGCGAACTACCGACTGAGCCACCCCCGCCCCACAAACAGACAGGTTACAAGAACCCTCAAAAGGCTGGGATTTAGATAGGAGGAGTGAATTAAGTGGGCAGTCAGTTGTTACTACCTCTGAGCAGAACTTCTGTGCACACAAGAGATAAATAAACTGGTCACAAGGACCCCAAAGAGTTGAATAGGAGAACTGGATGAACTGGGTAGTCATTGAGAAACGGATCGAGGAATCCGTCTCCGTGGAGACTGCCCAGTTTGTTCCTTAACGAGAACGGGGTTTTACTCTCCTACAAATGAGTTGGGTTGGGTTGTTTTACCTCTGAGCGGCACTTTTTTGCACACCATGGGCTAAATGGCCAGGTCACATGGACCCCGAAGGCTCAGAGAAGTTTGGGAGAGGGAACCCACTGGAACAGTGGTCCCCTCTCCCGTCAAGGCTATCCAGCGTGTTCTTTAACGTTGGGTTGTTTTACGTCTGAGCGGCACTTTTTTGCACATTATGGACTAAATGGCCAGGTCACATGGATCCCGAAGTCTCAGAGACTGTTGGGGGAGGGGACTCACTGGAACAGCTGTTGGGAGACAGATGTTAACCTCCCGTCAAGGCCATCCAGCGTGTTCTTTAACGTGCACAGGGTATGTCTCTCCCACACACGGGGCCACGGCTTAACGTCCCATCCGACGGACGGCGGCCTTTCCAAGCCCATCGGTGTCCCCTATTGACCGTGGGCAGGGCGGGGAATTTTGCGGAGATAAATCTCAACGCTGACCCAGCTGGGACTCGAACCTGGGAACTACAGATTACGAGCCTGGCTCGCTACCGACTGAGCCACCCCCGCCCCAACCTACAAATGAGGAAGCGGGGATTGGGCTTAGACGATAACGCACCAAGTTAGTAATCTGCATTTCGGGCAGCGTTCAGATTAATCTCTGCTAATTCCCCATCCCATTTTTGGTGAGAAAGGGAACACCGATGGGCTTTGAAAGATCGCCGTCCGTCGGATGAGACATTAAGTTACGGTACCATGTGCAACAGAGCCATACCCTGTGCACGTTAAAGAACTCGCTGGATGGCATTGAGGGGAAGCTATGATCTGTCTCCTAAAAGCTGCCCAATGGGTACCCTTCTCCCAACTTTCTCTGATCCCTTGGGGCCCTTGTGACCTGTCCAATTAGCCCACTGCATGCAAAAAAAAAAAAAAAAGATGACGCTCATAGGTAAACAACCCAACCCTCCAATTTCTATTTTTTTACACCATGTGCCACTTTTTCCTTCAGATCCGATTTTTACAACCTGTGGCATCTTTTCCTCCACGTCCTATTTTTTTTCACCATTTGCATCTTTTGCTCGAGATCCTTATTTACACATCCGGTGTTATCTTTTCCTGGACATCCTATTTTTTACATCGTGCACTATTTTTACTCCAGATTCTATTTTTCCCACACCGTGTCATCTTCTCTTCTCTATCCTACATTTCATGCCTTTCCCACATTCGCTATCCATCTTTTCCTCCAGATACACTTTTTACACCATGTGCCATCTTTTATCCCAGATATGTTTTACATCATGTGCCATCTTTTCCTCCAGATACACTTTTTACACCATGTGCCATCTTTTATCCCAGATATGTTTTACATCATGTGCCATCTTTTCCTCCAGATCCTTTTTACACCATGTGCCATCTTTTATCCCAGATATGTTTTACATCATGTGCCATCTTTTCCTCCAGATCCTTTTTACACCATGTGCCATCTTTTATCCCAGATATGTTTTACATCATGTGCCATCTTTTCCTCCAGATACACTTTTTACACCATGTGCCATCTTTTATCCCAGATATGTTTTACATCATGTGAAATCTTTTCCTCCAGATCCTTTTTACATCATGTGCCATTTTTTCTTCCAGATCCGATTTTGTAGATACTGAGTCATTTTTCCTTCCAGATCCTATTTTGTAGATACTGAGTTATTTTTCCTCCAGATTCCGTTTATGTACAACGTGCGATCTTTACCTCCAGATTCTATTCTTTTACACCAGGTACCATCTTTTCCTCCAGACTCTCTTTTCCCCATCCTTTGAAACTTTTCCCCAGATCCTACTTTTTTCAGACCCTCTTTTCCCCTCTCCAGATCCTGTTTTTACACCAGGTACCATCTTTTCCTCCAGACTCTCATTTCCCCATCCTTTGAAACTTTTCCCCAGATCCTACTTTTTTCAGACCCTCTTTTCCCCTCTCCAGATCCTGTTTTTACACCAGGTACATCTTTTCCTCCAGACTCTCTTTTCCCCATCCTTTGAAACTTTTCCCCAAATCCTACTTTTTTCAGACCCTCTTTTCCCCTCTCCAGATCCTGTTTTTACACCAGGTACCATCTTTTCCTCCAGACTCTCTTTTCCCCATCCTTTGAAACTTTTCCCCAGATCCTACTTTTTTCAGACCCTCTTTTCCCCTCTCCAGATCCTGTTTTTACACCAGGTACCATCTTTTCCTCCAGACTCTCTTTTCCCCATCCTTTGAAACTTTTCCCCAGATCCTACTTTTTTCAGACCCTCTTTTCCCTTCTCCAGATCCTGTTTTTACACCATGTGCCATTTTTACCTCCAGATTCTACATTTTTACACCACGTGCATCTTTTTCTCTAGATCCTATTTATCCCACCCCATTCCATATTTTCCTTCAGATACGTTTTTTCACACCCTATGCCATATTATCCTCCAGAAACTTTTTTTACACCCTATTCCACATTTTCCTCCAGTCATTTTTTTTCTAACTCTCTTGCTATATTTTCCTCCAGATCCTTTTTTTTTACTCTCTTGCCATATTTTCCACCAGATACTGTTTTCCACACTCTATGCCATATTTTCCTAGAGATACTTTTTTTCACCCTATGCCATATTATTCTCCGATACTTTTTTCCCCACCCATGTCGTATTTTCTTCCAGATAATATTTTCCCACCCTATGCTATATTTTCCCCTAGATACTTTTTTTTCCACACCCTATGCCACATTTTCCTCCAGATACATTTTTTACACCCTATGCCACATTTTCCTCCAGATACATTTTTTACACCCTATGCCACATTTTCCTCCAGATACTTTTCCCCATATCCTATGCCACATTTTCCCCCAGATACTTTTTTTCCTTATCCTATGCCAGATTATGCTCCAGATGCTTTGTTTTTCGTATCCTATGCCATATTTTCCTCTAGATACTTTTTTTTCACCCTATGCCATATTTTCCCCCCCAGATACGTTTTTCCCCATCCTATGCCATATTTTCCCCCCCAGATACGTTTTTCCCCATCCTATGCCATATTTTCCTCCAGATACTTTTTTTTTCACACCCTATGCAATATTTTCCTCCAGATACTTTTTTTCACACCCTATGCCATATTTTCCTCCAGATACTTTTTTTTTCACACCCTATGCCATATTTTCCTCCAGATACTTTTTTCCCCATCCTATGCCATATTTTCCTCCAGATACTTTTTTTTCACACCCTATGCCATATTTTCCTCCAGATACTTTTTTCCCCATCCTATGCCATATTTTCCTCCAGATACTTTTTTTTTCACACCCTATGCCATATTTTCCTCCAGATACTTTTTTCCCCATCCTATGCCATATTTTCCTCCAGATACTTTTTTTTCACATCCTATGCCATATTTTCCTCCAGATACTTTTTTCCCCATCCTATGCCATATTTTCCTCCAGATACTTTTTTTTCACACCCTATGCCATATTTTCCACCAGATACCTTTTTTTCACACCCTATGCCATATTTTCCCCCCCAGATACGTTTTTCCCCACCCTATGCCATATTATCCTCCAGATACTTTTTTTCACACCCTATGCCATATTTTCCTCCAGATACTTTTTTCCCCATCCTATGCCATATTTTCCTCCAGATACTTTTTTTTTTTCACACCCTATGCCATATTTTCCTCCAGATACTTTTTTCCCCATCCTATGCCATATTTTCCTCCAGATACTTTTTTTTCACACCCTATGCCATATTTTCCTCCAGATACTTTTTTCCCCATCCTATGCCATATTTTCCTCCAGATACTTTTTTTTCACACCCTATGCCATATTTTCCACCAGATACCTTTTTTTCACACCCTATGCCATATTTTCCCCCCCAGATACGTTTTTCCCCACCCTATGCCATATTATCCTCCAGATACTTTTTTTCACACCCTATGCCATATTTTCCTCCAGATACTTTTTTCCCCATCCTATGCCATATTTTCCTCCAGATACTTTTTTTTTTCACACCCTATGCCATATTTTCCTCCAGATACTTTTTTCCCCATCCTATGCCATATTTTCCTCCAGATACTTTTTTTTCACACCCTATGCCATATTTTCCTCCAGATACTTTTTTCCCCATCCTATGCCATATTTTCCTCCAGATACTTTTTTTTCACACCCTATGCCATATTTTCCTCCAGATACTTTTTTCCCCATCCTATGCCATATTTTCCTCCAGATACTTTTTTTTTCACACCCTATGCCATATTTTCCTCCAGATACTTTTTTCCCCATCCTATGCCATATTTTCCTCCAGATACTTTTCTTTCACACCCTATGCCATATTTTCCTCCAGATCATTATTTTTCCCACCCTGTGCCATTTCCCCTTCCCCCCCTCCCCCTACAGATCCCACTTTGCTCCAGTTATGAATGAATAGCTTCTCCTAAGCAATCGATTCCCCGCAGTCTTTGCTCTGGCTCCTGAGCAACTCTTTTAAGCTCCGCAGTGATCAACTGCTGAGACAGGCACTCGATCTTCCTCCATTGAGTTTCCTCCCCCCCCCACCTTAAACTCGACCAGAGATCGGGGCCAATAAAAAAAAATCCTCTTGCCAAATTGTGGTCATCGATTGGTTGATTCACTTTTTCTTAACAGGAACAAAACTCCCCAGCGAGCAATTAAAAGAATGGCTAAAACTTGAGTCATTAAATTACTCAAAGCTTTTGTTAACTTTTTGTTCCTATTCAACTCCAGAGTCGAAGGGAAAAAAAAGAATGGTTTGAAAAACTAGAAGGCTAACACATCACCTCTGGCGGGAAAGTGGCAGATTCATTTTCAGAAAGAGTGAAGCATTCTGAATTTGGATCTTTGAACAGTATTAATTCGCATTAATGGGTGACATAGAAAATGTAAATAATGGTATATTATTAGCCCTAAAAAACCAATAATTATATCACATTTATTCTTTAAAATGAAAAAGTTGGAATTTTCCTACTCTAGGTTGGTTTGTTTTACCTCTGAGCGGCACTTTTTTGCACACCATGGGTTAATGGCCAGGTCACAAGGACCCCGAAGGCTCAGAGAAGGTTGGGGAGGGGACCCACTGGAACAGCTGTTGGGAGACAGATGGTAGCCTCCCGTCAAGGCCATCCAGCGTGTTCTTTAACGTGCACAAGGTATAGCTCTCCCGCACACGGGCCAACGGCTTAATGTCCGATCCGACGGACGGCGGCCTTTCCAAGGCCATCAGTGTCCCCTACTGACCGTGGGCAGGGCGGGGAATTTTGCGGAGATAAATCTCAACGCTGACCCAGCTGGGACTCGAACCTGGGAACTGCAGATTACGAGCCTGGCGCGCTACCGACTGAGCCACCCCCGCCCCTTTCCTACTCTAGAAAAGGGGTCTAGAGTAGGTACTTATGAGACTCTAGAGTACCTCTAGAGTAGGTACTTATGAGACTCTAGAGTACCTACTCTATAGTCTCCTTCCTCTAGAGTACGGGTTCTCAACGTGGGGTACGCGTACCTCTTGGAGGTACAGTCGCTAAAAAAAATATCCGAACACTATGGTTGATTAAAGATTTCAGAAAAAATATCTGGCAACGATTTTTTTTGGAAAAAAGTGATTTGGCAAACTTAGTGTATTTCAGAAAAAATATCTGGCAACGACTTTTTTTAGAAAAAAGTGATTTGGCAAACTTAGTGTAAGTACATGAAGGTTGCCAGATCACAAATTTCTAAAAGAATTGTTGCCATTAATTTTTTCTGAATTCTGAAATCAACCACAGTGTTCGGATATTTTTTTGAGCGACCGTACTCGATGAAAATTTTTGGGGTACGCCGTGAGAGCTCAAAGACGCTAGATCTAGTAACAAAGTAAAAATAACCATTGTTATGCTATAACTATAGTTTTATCTATCTATACAAGGGGTACGCCAGTTACATACACATTTCCAGGGGGTACGTGAAGCATAAAAGGTTGAGAACCACTGATATATATGTTTTATTTTATTCCCATTGTTATACTATAACTATAGTTTTATCTATCTATACAAGGGGTACTCCAGTTACATACACATTTCCAGGGGGTACGTGAAGCATAAAAGGTTGAGAACCACTGATATATATGTTTTATTTTATTCCCATTGTTATACTATAACTATAGTTTTATCTATCTATACAAAGGGTACGCCAGTTACATACACATTTCCAGGGGGTACGTGAAGCATAAAAGGTTGAGAACCACTGATATATATGTTTTATTTTATTCCCATTGTTATACTATAACTATAGTTTTATCTATCTATACAAGGGGTACTCCAGTTACATACATATTTCCAGGGGGTACGTGAAGCATAAAAGGTTGAGAACCACTGATATATATGTTTTATTTTATTCCCATTGTTATACTATAACTATAGTTTTATCTATCTATACAAAGGGTACGCCAGTTACATACACATTTCCAGGGGGTACGTGAAGCATAAAAGGTTGAGAACCACTGATATATATGTTTTATTTTATTCCCATTGTTATACTATAACTATAGTTTTATCTATCTATACAAGGGGTACTCCAGTTACATACATATTTCCAGGGGGTACGTGAAGCATAAAAGGTTGAGAACCACTGATATATATGTTTTATTTTATTCCCATTGTTATACTATAACTATAGTTTTATCTATCTATACAAGGGGTACTCCAGTTACATACACATTTGCAGGGGGTACGTGAAGCATAAAAGGTTGAGAACCACTGATATATATGTTTTATTTTATTCCCATTGTTATACTATAACTATAGTTTTATCTATCTATACAAAGGGTACGCCAGTTACATACACATTTCCAGGGGGTACGTGAAGCATAAAAGGTTGAGAACCACTGATATATATGTTTTATTTTATTCCCATTGTTATACTATAACTATAGTTTTATCTATCTATACAAAGGGTACGCCAGTTACATACACATTTCCAGGGGGTACGTGAAGCATAAAAGGTTGAGAACTACTGATATATATGTTTTATTTTATTCCCATTGTTATACTATAACTATAGTTTTATCTATCTATACAAGGGGTACGCCAGTTACATACACATTTCCAGGGGGTACGTGAAGCATAAAAGGTTGAGAACCTCTGATATATATGTTTTATTTTATTCCCATTGTTATACTATAACTATAGTTTTATCTATCTATACAAAGGGTACGCCAGTTACATACACATTTCCAGGGGGTACGTGAAGCATAAAAGGTTGAGAACCACTGATATATATGTTTTATTTTATTCCCATTGTTATACTATAACTATAGTTTTATCTATCTATACAAGGGGTACTCCAGTTACATACATATTTCCAGGGGGTACGTGAAGCATAAAAGGTTGAGAACCACTGATATATATGTTTTATTTTATTCCCATTGTTATACTATAACTATAGTTTTATCTATCTATACAAGGGGTACTCCAGTTACATACACATTTGCAGGGGGTACGTGAAGCATAAAAGGTTGAGAACCACTGATATATATGTTTTATTTTATTCCCATTGTTATACTATAACTATAGTTTTATCGATCTATACAAGGGGTACGCCAGTTACATGCACATTTCCAGGGGGTACGTGAAGCATAAAAGGTTGAGAACCACTGATATATATGTTTTATTTTATCCCCATTGTTATACTATAACTATAGTTTTATCTATCTATACAAGGGGTACGCCAGTTACATACACATTTCCAGGGGGGTACGTGAAGCATAAAAGGTTGAGAACCACTGATATATATGTTTTATTTTATTCCCATTGTTATACTATAACTATAGTTTTATCTATCTATACAAGGGGTACGCCAGTTACATACACATTTCCAGGGGGTACGTGAAGCATAAAAGGTTGAGAACCACTGATATATATGTTTTATTTTATTCCCATTGTTATACTATAACTATAGTTTTATCTATCTATACAAGGGGTACGCCAGTTACATGCACATTTCCAGGGGGTACGTGAAGCATAAAAGGTTGAGAACCACTGATATATATGTTTTATTTTATTCCCATTGTTATACTATAACTATAGTTTTATCTATCTATACAAGGGGTACGCCAGTTACATACACATTTCCAGGGGGTACGTGAAGCATAAAATGTTGAGAACCACTGATATATATGTTTTATTTTATTCCCATTGTTATACTATAACTATAGTTATATCTATCTATACAAGGGGTACTCCAGTTACATACATATTTCCAGGGGGTACGTGAAGCATAAAAGGTTGAGAACCACTGATATATATGTTTTATTTTATTCCCATTGTTATACTATAACTATAGTTTTATCTATCTATACAAGGGGTACGCCAGTTACATACACATTTGCAGGGGGTACGTGAAGCATAAAAGGTTGAGAACCACTGATATATATGTTTTATTTTATTCCCATTGTTATACTATAACTATAGTTTTATCGATCTATACAAGGGGTACGCCAGTTACATGCACATTTCCAGGGGGTACGTGAAGCATAAAAGGTTGAGAACCACTGATATATATGTTTTATTTTATCCCCATTGTTATACTATAACTATAGTTTTATCTATCTATACAAGGGGTACGCCAGTTACATACACATTTCCAGGGGGGTACGTGAAGCATAAAAGGTTGAGAACCACTGATATATATGTTTTATTTTATTCCCATTGTTATACTATAACTATAGTTTTATCTATCTATACAAGGGGTACGCCAGTTACATACACATTTCCAGGGGGTACGTGAAGCATAAAAGGTTGAGAACCACTGATATATATGTTTTATTTTATTCCCATTGTTATACTATAACTATAGTTTTATCTATCTATACAAGGGGTACGCCAGTTACATGCACATTTCCAGGGGGTACGTGAAGCATAAAAGGTTGAGAACCACTGATATATATGTTTTATTTTATTCCCATTGTTATACTATAACTATAGTTTTATCTATCTATACAAGGGGTACGCCAGTTACATACACATTTCCAGGGGGTACGTGAAGCATAAAATGTTGAGAACCACTGATATATATGTTTTATTTTATTCCCATTGTTATACTATAACTATAGTTATATCTATCTATACAAGGGGTACGCCAGTTACATACACATTTCCAGAGGTACATGAAGCATAAAAGGTTGAGAACCACTGATATATATGTTTTATTTTATTCCCATTGTTATACTATAACTATAGTTTTATCTATCTATGCAAAGGGTACGCCAGTTACATACCCATTTCCAGAGGTACATGAAGCATAAAAGGTTGAGAACCACTGATATATATGTTTTATTTTATTCCCATTGTTATACTATAACTATAGTTTTATCTATCTATACAAGGGGTACGCCAGTTACATACACATTTCCAGAGGTACATGAAGCATAAAAGGTTGAGAACCACTGATATATATGTTTTATTTTATTCCCATTGTTATACTATAACTATAGTTTTATCTATCTATACAAGGGGTACGCCAGTTACATACACATTTCCAGAGGTACATGAAGCATAAAAGGTTGAGAACCACTGATATATATGTTTTATTTTATTCCCATTGTTATACTATAACTATAGTTTTATCTATCTATACAAGGGGTACGCCAGTTACATACACATTTCCAGAGGTACATGAAGCATAAAAGGTTGAGAACCACTGATATATATGTTTTATTTTATTCCCATTGTTATACTATAACTATAGTTTTATCTATCTATGCAAAGGGTACGCCAGTTACATACACATTTCCTGGGGGTACGTGAAGCATAAAAGGTTGAGAACCACTGATATATATGTTTTATTTTATTCCCATTGTTATACTATAACTATAGTTTTAGTTAACATAATGAAAGCTCTCTATAATAACGCTGAGTCATGTGTGAGAGTTGGTAAGTCTTGTAGCAATTGGTTTAGCATTACGTCTGGTGTTCGACAAGGGTGCATTTTGTCTCCTTTTCTCTTTAGTTTGGTTATTGATTATGTTATGCGAAATTCACTTCAAGGGAAAGATTTTGGCCTTAAATGGGCTGGAGATACGAAAATTTCTGATTTAGATTATGCTGATGATTTAGCCCTCTTGGCAAATGATGTTGATGAGATGAACTCTTTCATTCGAGCTGTTGATGAGACTGGTAGTAGAGTAGGTTTGGTTATAAACAGAGAGAAAACTAAAGTGATGAAAATTGGTCAGGCAGGTTGTGATTCAGTTAATCTGAATGGTTGCAGTCTTGAGCAGGTGTCACAGTTTAATTACCTTGGGAGCTACGTAACTGATACTGGTGATGTGCGGCATGAGATTAACAGACGAATAGGTATTGCTGCCGGGACTTTTAAGAATCTATGGAGATTGTGGAGAAATAGGCGTATACACCTAAAGACTAAAATTAGACTGTATAATAGTTTGGTTCTTTCTAGGGTTAGTTATGGTAGTGAAACTTGGACGCTGTGTAAACAAGATAACAGGAAACTAGATGCTTTTGATTCTAGATGCTTACGCAGTATCTTGGGTATTAGGTGGTTTAACTTTGTAACTAATGATGAGGTTAGGCAAAGGAGTCTGCAACCTCCTTTAAGCAGCATATTGTGCAGAGAGAGACTCCGCTGGTTTGGCCATGTTGCCCGTATGGATAATTATAGATTGCCGAATAGGGTTATGAACAGTGTGCCTAGAGGCCTCAGAAGGAGGGGGAGACCTAGGATGCGGTGGGCAGACAATGTCAAACAGGACCTTGTTAGAATTGGTGTGCAGTAGCCAGATGCAGCAGATGTAGCTCAGGACAGATATGCTTGGAGAATTATACTGCGCAGTCTGGTTGGACCTCCGTAGCCCATGGCTGCTTGAGGATGATGATGATGATGATGATGATAGTTTTATCTATCTATACAGGGGATACGCCAGTTACATATACATTTCCTCGGGGTACGTGAAGCATAAAAGTTTGAGAACCACTGATATGTTTTATCTATCTATGCAAAGGGTACGCCAGTTACATACCCATGTCCAGAGGTACGTGAAGCATAAAAGGTTGAGAACCACTGATATATATGTTTTATTTTATTCCCATTGTTACACTATAACTATAGTTTTATCTATCTATACAAGGGGTACGCTAGTTACATACACATTTCCAGGGAGTACGTGATGCATGAAAGGTTGAGAACCACTGATATATATGTTTTATTTTATTCCCATTGTTATACTATCTATAACTATAGTTTTATCTATCTATACAGGGGATACGCCAGTTACATACACATTTCCAGGGGGTACGTGAAGCATAAAAGTTTGAGAACCACTGATATAAATGTTTTATTTTATTCCCATTGTTATACTATAACTATAGTTTTATCTATCTATACAATATAATATAAATTCTTTGGCAGAGCAGCACGCTAAGCCTCAGGATATCTGCAACTCAGTAGAACAAGTTAGTACGAAGAAGTTAGTAGTTTTAAACGGTCGAGCCACAAAGGATGACCTTGACCCCAGAGGGTCGGTAGATCTCCAGGCAGTCGAGAAGCAGGCTTTTGCGGAACCAGCATCAGCCAGCTTATAGCACACACAGAGGTATAATTTCCAACATAAATATGTCTTTCATAATATCATTGAAGTTTTACGTTTTCCGCAAATAGCGCCCTCTAGTGACGTAAATTAAAGCCTTCTGGCGGTTTGAAATCTATGATTTAGCTAATTTTGTTAGCATCAATTGAACCCAAAAATATTTTCTTGGTCTTGAAAACAAATTCATTAATTTTTTAAAAATTAAGAACAATTGCATTAATTTTTAAAAGAAAAAGTTGTGTTCCTATCCAGGGGTGAAGTTTGGGTTGTTTTACCTCTGAGCGGTACTTTTTTTTCACACCATGGGCTAAATGGCCAGGTCACATGAACCCGAAGGCTCGGAGAAGGTTGGGGGAGGGGATCCACTGGAACAGCTGTTGGGAGACAGATGTTAGCCTCCCGTCAAGGCCATCCAGCGTGTTCTTTAACGTTGGGTTGTTTTACCTCTGGGCTAAATGGCCAGGTTACAAGGACCCCGAAGGCTCAAAGAAGGTTGGGGGAGGAGACCCACTGGAACAGCTGTTGGGATACAGATGGTAGCATCCCGTCAAGGCCATCCAGCGTGTTTTTTAACGTTGGGTTGTTTTGCCTCTGAGCGGCACTTTTTTGCACATATTGGGTTAAATGGCCAGGTCACAAGGACCCACTGGAACACCTGTTGGGAGACAGATGTCCCCCAACAACAGACAGATGTCCCTCTCGTTAAGGCCATCCAGCATGTTCTTTAACGTGCACAGGGTATGGCTCTCCCACACACGGAGTCACGGTTTAACGTCCCATCGGACGGACGGTGGTCTTTCCAAGCCTGAGATTTTTTAGAAATTAGTGATCTGGCAACCTGCGTCACACGAAGGCTGCCATATCACTAATTTTTAAAAAAATCGTTGCCAGATATTTTTTTTGAATTCTGTAATCAATTCTGTGTTCGGATATCTTTTTGAGAGACTTTACCATAAGTAACCATTGTGTCGAAAATGTTAAGCAATTCCCAAAAATTCCTCGTTAATGAAAGTGTGGAATTCAAAATTTCAAACTTTCTGGCTTGGTAGAGGTGGATCGATCTTGTGGTCCCCAAGAAGTACAAATATGGAACCATTGGACTTTTGCTCATGGGGATATATTAGAGACATCGTTTATCCAGGAAAACTTCGTAATTTACAGTCTTTAAAGGAAATTATCATTGAAGATTTGAACTGAGTATGAAAAAATGTTCATTATCGCATCGAAGGTTGTTGAACAGAAAACGAAACTTGGGAGAGTTTCTTGATATGTTGCACACATAATTGCTTTTGTCGCTTAAATATAAAATAAAATGTTGCACTTTAATAAAATATTGATATTTTTTTATATTTACCCCGTATTAAAAAAAATATGTAAACCCTCTCAAGCAGCTGGGACGGCGGTGGCTCAGTCGGTAGCGCGTCAGACTACGTAGTAATCTGTAGATCCTAGGTTCGAGTCCCAGTTGGGTCAGCGTTGAGATTTATCTCCGCAAAATTCCCCGCCCTGCCCACGATCAGTAGGGGACACCGGTGGGCTTAGAAAGGCCGCCGTCCGTCGGATGGGACGTTAAACCGTGGCTCCCTGTGCGGGAGAGCCATACCCTGTGCACGTCAAAGAACACGCTGGATGGCCTTGACGGGAGGCTACCATCTGTCTCCCAACAGCTGTTCCAGTGGGTCCCCTCCTCCAACCTCCTCTGAGCCTTCGGGGTCCATGTGACCTGACCATTTAGCCCATTGTGTGCAAAAAAGTGCCGCTCAGAGGTAAAACAACCCAACGTTAAAGAACAAATGGATGGCCGTGACGGGAGGCTACCATCTGTCTCTCAACAGCTGTTCCAGTGGGTCCCCTCCCACAACCTTCTCTGAGCCTTCGGGGTCCATGTGACCTAGCCATTTAGCTCATTGTGTGTAAAAAAAGTGCCGCTCAGAGGTAAAACAACCCAACCTCTGAAGCAGCTGCTTGCCACAGAGATCTGACAGGATCCTGTCAATTTATATGCCATAGTAGAAGATCTGTGAGGATGACAGGACCTCAGCAGAAAAACATCACACACATCCATGCCTTACCCGGGGCTCGAACCCAGGTCCCTTAGATCAGTAGCCAAGCACGCTAACGTCTATTTAGCCCATTGTATGCGAAAAACGTGCTGCGCAGGGTTAAAATAACTCATCACCATTTTTTTAAAATGACCAAACACGGTGGGCAATTTATTATTCATCACCGAGTCAAAATTCACCTTTGAAATTACAGTTATTGGAATGTGCAGAAGAAAAATTATGTGTAAAAAAAAAAGTATTCTCTTGTGCAGAATTCTGAAATATCAATTCTATGACTTTTTTTATGCACAGCATTCAATTGAGACGAATTATTGGAATTTTTTTAGTTGTTTTTTTCCGCCAACTTTTTACTTCCAGAGTGAAAAAAAAAATCCTCTTTGACTTTAACAAGACCTGAACTCAGAACAAGATTCGATTCCAACTGCGGAGTCGTTTTGGTTAAACGAGAATAAGACACCGAGTTCTTGATCCAATTATTTATCAAATTTCGTTCGTTTTCATAAGTACCAAAAAACCCACCCAAGTATTTCTTAACAGAAATCAATAATCTTTACGGACTGTAAAAAAAAGTTTTTTTTTTAAAAGAGCATATGATCTAAAAAAAAATCTCTCTACGAACTGTATCGACAGCGATGAAGTTGTCTTTTTTTTTTTCGGTTGGAATATTTTTCCTTTAAAAAAAAATCGTATTTTAAATTGTTGACTTACGAAAACCGAATGGAGTTAAGAGCGCGTAAATTTTTCCTTTCAATGATTTTATTCCGCGAAAAGGAGAATTACTTTATGCACTCTTCGATCTTTTTTTTTTCTATTAGAGAGTTCAAGAGAAAAGAGTTGTGTTGGGATGTTTTACCTCTGAGCGGCACTTTTTTTGCACACCATGGGCTAAATGGCCAGGTCACATTGATCCCGAAGGCTCAGAGAAGGTTGGGGGAGGGGACCCACTGGAACAGCTGTTGGGAGACAGATGGTAGCCTCCCGTCAAGGCCATCCAGAGTGTTCTTTAACGTTGGGTTGTTTTGCTTCTGAGCGGCGCTTTTTTGCACACAATGGACTAAATGGCAAGGTCACATGGACCCCGAAGGCTCAGAGAATGTTGGGGGAGGGGACCCACTGGAACAGCTGTTGGGAGACAGATGGTAGCCTCCCGTCAAGGCCATCCAGAGTGTTCTTTAACGTTGGGTTGTTTTGCCTCTGAGCGGCGCTTTTTTGCACACAATGGACTAAATGGCAAGGTCACATGGACCCCGAAGGCTCAGAGAATGTTGGGGGAGGGGACCCACTGGAACAGCTGTTGGGAGACAGATGGTAGACTCCCGTCAAGGCCATTCAGCGTGTTCTTTAACGTTGGGTTGTTTTGCCTCTGAGCGGCACTTTTTTGCACACAATGGACTAAATGGCAAGGTCACATGGACCCCGAAGGCTCAGAGAATGTTGGGGAGGGGACCCACTGGAACAGCTGTTGGGAGACAGATGGTAGCCACCCATCAAAGCCATAGAACGTGTTCTTTAACGTTGGTTTGTTTTACCTCTGAGCGGCACTTTTTTGCACACCATGGGCTAAATGGTCAGGTCACATGGACCCCGAAGGCTCAGAGAAGATTGGGGGAGGGGACCCACTGGAACAGCTGTTGGGAGACAGATGGTAGACTCCCGTCAAGGCCATTCAGCGTGTTCTTTAACGTTGGGTTGTTTTGCCTCTGAGCGGCACTTTTTTGCACACAATGGACTAAATGGCAAGGTCAAATGGACCCCGAAGGCTCAGAGAATGTTGGGGGAGGGGACCCACTGGAACAGCTGTTGGGAGACAGATGGTAGCCTCCCATCAAACCCATAGAACGTGTTCTTTAACGTTGGTTTGTTTTACCTCTGAGCGGAACTTTTTTGCACACCATGGGCTAAATGGCCAGGTCACATAGACCCCGAAGGCTCAGAGAAGGTTGGGGGAGGGGACCCACTGAAACAGCTGTTGGGAGACAGATGGTAGCCTCCCGTACAATGGGCTAAATGGCCAGTCACAAGGAACCCGAAGGCTTAGAGAAGGAGACCCACTGGAACAGCTTTTGGGAGATAAATGGTAGCCTCTCGTCAAGGTCATCCAGCGTGTTCTTTGGACAGGGTATGGCTCTCCCGCACACGGGACCACGGCTTAACGTCCCATTAGGCGGACGGCGGCCTTTAGAAGTCCATCGGTGTCCCCTACTGTCCATGGGCAGGGCGGGGAGTTTTGGCGGAAATAAATCTCAATGCTGATCCAGCTGGGACTCGAACCTGGGAACTACAGATTACGAGCCTGGCGCGCTGCCGACTGAGCCACCCCCGCTCTACTCGAAATCTACATTTAGAGAATCATAAATATCATCTTCAATCTATCTTGACATTTTTCAAAATATAAGCCAGGACGAAACTTTATTCAGTTAACGTGGAGAAACTGGAGTATCGGTTGGGTTGGGTTGTTTTACCTCTGACCGGCATTTTTTTGCACACCATGGGCTAAATGGTCAGGTCACATGGATCCCGAAGGCTCAGAGAAGGTTGGGGGAGGGGACCCACTGGAACAGCTGTTGGGAGACAGATGGTAGCCTCCCGTCAAGGCCATCCAGCGTGTTCTTTAACGTTGGGTTATTTTACCTCTGAGCGGCACTTTTTTTGCACACCATGGGCTAAATGGCAAGTCACAAGGACCCCGAAGGCTCAGAGGAGGTTGGGGCAGGGGACCCACTGGAACAGCTGTTGGGAGACAGATGGTAGCCTCCCGTCAAGGCCATCCAGCGTGTTCTTTAACGTTGGGTTATTTTACCTCTGAGCGGCACTTTTTTTGCACACCATGGGCTAAATGGCAAGTCACAAGGACCCCGAAGGCTCAGAGGAGGTTGGGGCAGGGGACCCACTGGAACAGCTGTTGGGAGACAGATGGTAGCCTCCCGTCAAGGCCATCCAGCGTGTTCTTTAACGTTGGGTTATTTTACCTCTGAGCGGCACTTTTTTTGCACACCATGGGCTAAATGGCAAGTCACAAGGACCCCGAAGGCTCAGAGGAGGTTGGGGCAGGGGACCCACTGGAACAGCTGTTGGGAGACAGATGGTAGCCTCCCGTCAAGGCCATCCAGCGTGTTCTTTAACGTTGGGTTATTTTACCTCTGAGCGGCACTTTTTTGCACACCATGGGCTAAATGGCCAGGTCACATGGACCCCGAAGGCTCAGAGAAGGTTGGGGGAGGGGACCCACTGGAACAGCTGTTGGGAGACAGGGGGCAAGTCACAAGGACCCACTGGGTCAAGGCCATCCAGCGTGTTCCTCCCGTCAAGGCCATCCAGCGTGTTCTTTAACGTGCACAGGGTATGGCTCTCCCGTACACGGGGCCACGTCTTAACGTCCCATCCGACGGACGGCGGCCTTTCCAAGCCCATCGGTGTCCCCTACTGACCGTGGGCAGGACGGGGAATTTTGAGGAGATAAATCTCAACGCTGACCCAGCTGGGACTCGAACCTGGGAACTACAGATTACGAGCCTGGCGCGCTACCGACTGAGCCACCCCCGCCCCGGAGCATCGGTGGAAGTTAGCAGTCCTACCCCAACCCCAAGTCACGCGCGTGCCTATTACGTCAGAGAAAGAGAAGCCATTGGCCATAATAGATGCCTATTACTAAGCCAACGAAGCCTCTTAGATAGCGGCGAGGCTGGCTTGAAGGTTAAGTCATTCTGTCTGATTTGTAGCACTGTTAATGAGTGCTGTCAGCAAGGATTTTGCATCAGGTACACCGTTAGCCCAAAAGGAATGCTGGGAAGAGGACTTTTTCGTTTTCCTCTCGTTACCTGTACTCGTTATTCAGAGTATCGCTGACCTGCTCTTCGTCGTTTTGAGCCGTCGATCGATTCGTAAGCACTAGAGGCCTTGCTCCAGTTTCGTGTGGGGGCGGGGGTGGCTCAGTCGGTAGCGCACCAGGCTCGTAATCTGTACTTCCCAGGTTCGAGTCCCAGCTGGGTCAGCGTTGAGATTTATCTCCGCAAAACTCCCCGCCGTGTCCACGGTCAGTAGGGGACACCGATGGGCTTGGAAAGGTCGCCGTCCATCGGACGAGACGTTAAGCCGTGGCCAGTGTGTGGGAGAGACATACCCTGTGCACGTTAAAGAACACACTTAATGGCCTTGACGGGAGGGTACCATCTGTCTCCCAACAGCTGTTCCAGTGGGTCCCCTCCTCCAACCTTCTCTGAGCTTTAGGGGTCCTTGTGACCTGGCCATTTAGCCCACGGTGTGCAAAAAAGTGCAGCTCAGAGGTAAAAGAACCCAACGTTAGAGAACACAGTGGACGACCTTGACGGGAGGCTACCATCTGTCTCCCAACAGCTGTTCCAGTGGATCCCCTCCCCCAACCTTCTCTGAGCTTTCGGGGTCCTTGTGACCTGGCCATTTAGCCCACAGTGTGCAAAAAAGTGCCGCTCAGAGGTAAAACAACCCAACGTTAAAGAACACAGTGGATGGCCTTGACGGGAGGCTACCATCTGTCTCCCAACAGCTGTTCCAGTGGATCCCCTCCCCCAACCTTCTCTGAGCCTTCGGGGTCCTTGTGACCTGGCCATTTAGCCCACGGTGTGCTAAAAAGTGCCGCTCAGAGGTAAAACAACCCCACGTTAAAGAACACAGTGGATGGTCTTGACGGGAGGCTACCATCTGTCTCCCAACAGCTGTTCCAGTGGGTCACCTCCCCCAACATTCTCTGAGCCTTCGGGGTCCTTGTGACTTTGCCATTTAGCCCATTGTGTGGGAAAAAGTGCCGCTCAGAGGTAAAACAACCCAACCCTATTTTCCTGTAATTGTAGAAATTACGAATTTGAATTTCCATTGATTTAACATGGAAGTGTTTCCATTTTACCTCCCAATATCTTCATATTTCTGGGGCGGGGGTTGCTCAGTCGGTAGCGCGCCAGGCTCGTAATCTGTAGTTCCCAGGTTCGAGTCCCAACTGGGTCAGCGTTGAGATTTATCTCCGCAAAATTTCCCCGCCGTGCCCACGGTCAGTAGGGGAACCGATGGGCTTGGAAAGGCCGCCGTCCGTCGGATGGGACGTTAAGCCGTGGTCCCGTGTGTGGGAGAGCCATACCCTGTGCACGTTAAAGAACACGCTGGATGGCCTTGACGGGGGGCTACCATCTGTCTCCCAACAGCTGTTCCAGTGGGTCCCCTCCCCCAACCTTCTCTGAGCCTTCGGGGTCCATGTGACCTGGCCATTTAGCCCATGGTGTGCAAAAAAGTGCCGCTCAGAGGTAAAACAACCCAACCCAATATCTTCATATTTCGATATATACTTTGAAGTCCTGAAAATTGGGAAGAATTGTTCTGGATTTTTAGTATTTCCAATCTGGCTGCTAACAATTTACGATCTAAAGAATGTAGTTACAGTTGACCTGTTGCTGCAATCGACTGAATGCAGACATCTGGGTCATTGTCCTTGGTCAAGGTTAATGAAATCGGATTTCCGTTGAACTTCACCGACAATCCTCTTCTATTGTTTTGAGAACGGAAAAGCCTTTCCTCTTTGTAAATATTCCAAAATCCGTTCACGTTGCTCTATTAAACACAGAGATTATATATAGTCTGTAGCACACTGGTTCCAGAGCTAACTGCTTGGGTAGAGGTTTGCTCAGTTAGTATCTCTGTTAACAGCCAGTGGCGGGGGTGGCTCAGTCGGTAGCGCGCCAGGCTCGTAATCTGCAGTTTCCAGGTTCGAGTCCCAGCTGCGTCGGCGTTGAGATTTATCTCCGCAAAAATCCCCACTCTGCCCACGGTCAGTAGGGGACACTGATGGGCTTGGAAAGGTCGAAGTCCGTCGGATGGGACGTTAAGCCGCGGCCCTGTGTACGGGAGAGCCATACGCTGTGCACGTTAAAGAACACGCTGGATGGCCTTGACGGGAGGCTACCATCTGTCTCCCCACAGCTGTTCCAGTGGGTCCCCTCCCCCCAATATTCTCGGAGCCTTCGGGGTCCTTGTGACTTGGCTATTTAGCCCATGTTGTGCAAAAAAGTGCCGCTCAGAGGTAAAACAACCCAACGTTAAAGAACACGCTGGATTAACTTGACGGGAGGCTACCATCTGTCTCCCAACAGCTGTTCCAGTGGGTCCCCTCCCCCAATATTCTCGGAGCCTTCGGGGTCTTTGTGACTTGGCTATTTAGCCCATGTTGTGCAAAAAAGTGCCGCTCAGAGGTAAAACAACCCAACGTTAAAGAATACGTTCTATGGCTTTGATGGGTGGCTACCATCTGTCTCCCAACAGCTGTTCCAGTGGGTCCCCTCCCCCAATATTCTCGGAGCCTTCGGGGTCCTTGTGACTTGGCTATTTAGCCCAGGGTGTGCAAAAAAGTGCCGCTCAGAAGTAAAGCAACTCAACCCAACCCCTCCCCCATCCTTCTCTGAGCCTTCGGGGTCCATGTGACCTGGCCATTTAGCCCATGGTGTTCAAAAAAGTGCCGCTCAGGGGTAAAGCAACCCAACCCAACATCTGATTTATAATCATTGTCATTAAAGGGAGAATGAATGGCTAATGGTAGAAACCACAGACGTCAAAGCATGAATGATTCGGAATGCATCACTGGGCAATCTGCCATTTAGTTGGAAGGCGGATTCCTGTTTCCTCCTGTTCGTTGGAAAATAATTAATTATTCTGCGCGAGTGTTGGAATTAATTCACTGAGGCTGAAGAACCTGCAACTGCTGAAGAAAATCTCATTTGTCTAATCTGTTTAGGAGAGAATAGACTGACCAGGTCGTTGTCTCAATTTTGCTTAATAAAGTGAAACGATGGGCTTTAGTATCTTGGTAAGGTGAATAATTACATGCTGTTGGACTGCTTTACTTTTGAGAGGCACTTTTTTTTTTGCATATGATGAGATAAATGACCAGGTTAAAAGGACCCCGAGGGTTCAGAGAAGGTTGGGGAAGGAGACCCACTGGAACTGTTGTGGGGAGACAGATGGTAGCCTCCTGTCAAGGCCATTCAGCGTGTTCTTTAACGTTGGGTTATTTTACCTCTGAGCGGCGCTTTTTTGCACACAATGGGCTAAATGACCAGGTCACAAGGACCCCGAAGGCTCAGAGAAGTTTGGGGGAGGAGATCCACTGGAACAGCTGTTGGGAAAAAGATGGTAGCCTCCCGTCAAGGCCATTCAGAGTGTTCTTTAACGTTGGGTTGTTTTATCTCTGAGCGGCACTTTTTTGCACACATCATAGGCTAAATTGCCAGGTCACAAGGACCTGGTTGGATCTCAGAGAAGGCTCAGAGAAGGTTGGGGAAAGGGATCAACTGGAACAGCTGTTGCTAGGAGGCAGATGGTAGCCTCCCGTCAAAACCATCCAGCGTGTTCTTTAACGTTGAGTTGTTTTACCTCTGAGCGGCGCTTTTTTGCACACCATGGGCTAAATGGCCAGGTCACATGGACCCCGAAGGCTCAGAGAAGGTTGGGGGAAGGGGACCCACTGGAACAGCTGTTGGAAGACAGATGGTAGCCTCCCGTCAAAACCATCCAGCGTGTTCTTTAACGTTGGGTTGTTTTACCTCTGAGCGGCACTTTTTTGCACACCATGGGCTAAATGGCCAGGTCACATGGACCCCGAAGGCTCAGAGAAGGTTGGGGGAAGGGATCAACTGGAACAGCTGTTGGGAGACAGATGGTAGCCTCCCGTCAAGGCCATCCAGCGTGTTCTTTAACGTTGGGTTGTTTCACCTCTGAGCGGCACTTTTTTGCACACCATGGCTAAATGGCCAGGTCACAAGGACCCCGAGGGCTCAGAGAAAGTAGGAGGAAGGGGACCCACTGGACAGCTGTTACGGGACATGCAATTCTTCCGTCAAGGCCATCCAGCGTGTTCTTTAACGTTGGGTTGTTTCACCTCTGAGCGGCACTTTTTTGCACACCATGGCTAAATGGCCAGGTCACAAGGACCCCGAGGGCTCAGAGAAAGTAGGAGGAAGGGGACCCACTGGACAGCTGTTACGGGACATGTAATTCTTCCGTCAAGGCCATCCAGCGTGTTCTTTAACGTTGGGTTGTTTCACCTCTGAGCGGCACTTTTTTGCACACCATGGCTAAATGGCCAGGTCACAAGGACCCCGAGGGCTCAGAGAAAGTAGGAGGAAGGGGACCCACTGGACAGCTGTTACGGGACATGCAATTCTTCCGTCAAGGCCATCCAGCGTGTTCTTTAACGTTGGGTTGTTTCACCTCTGAGCGGCACTTTTTTGCACACCATGGCTAAATGGCCAGGTCACAAGGACCCCGAGGGCTCAGAGAAAGTAGGAGAAGGGGACCCACTGGACAGCTGTTACGGGACACGCAATTCTTCCGTCAAGGCCATCCAGCGTGTTCTTTGATATGCACAAATTTTACGTACTCTACGATTGAGGGTTGTCTTTTCTAGGCCATCGGTGTTCCTTCTCTGAACGAGGATGAACGATCCGTTCCAAAGCCCAATGGGGTACTTTTTCAGCAGGGGGGGGGGGGGATTTGGCGGAGATTAGTATCAGGCAGATAGATAGACAAGACTGATAGACAGATGCAAGGCAGATAGACAAGACTGACTAGACAGATGGTCAGAAGATATAGACAGACGGTCAGAAAAATCAGATAGACAAAACGGACAAGAAGATGACAAGGATAAATAAGACTGATGGGCAAGACGGTCAAACAAGAAAGATGGACAAGGTGGACAGACAAGAGAGTTGAGCAAGACGGACAGGCAAGGGAGATGAGCAAGACGGACATGCAAGGGAGATGAGCAAGACGGACAGGCAAGAGAGATGAGCAAGACGGACAGGCAAGGAAGATGAACAAGACGGACAGGCAAGGGAGATGAGCAAGACGGACAGGCAAGGGAGATGAGCAAGACGGACAGGCAAGGGAGATGAGCAAGACGGACAGGCAAGGGAGATGAGCAAGACGGACAGGCAAGGGAGATGAGCAAAACGGACAGGCAATGGAGATGAGCAAAACGGACAGGCAAGGGAGATGAGCAAGACGGACAGGCAAGGGAGATGAGCAAGACGGACAGGCAAGGGAGATGAGCAAGATGGACAGGCAAGGGAGATGAGCAAGACGGACAGGCAAGGGAGATGAGCAAGACGGACAGGCAAAGGAGATGAGCAAGACGGACAGGCAAGGGAGGTGAGCAAGACGGACACACAGGACAGATTGGCAAGATGGACAGACAATGTAAATGGGCAAGGCGTACAGAGAAGACAGATGTGAAAGATGGATAGATAAGATGGACAGACAAGACAGATGGGAAAGACGGAAAAACAATACAACGGAAAAACAATACAATATCTGTCTTGCCCATTCGCAAGACAGATAAGCAAGAAAGAATGACAAGACAGATGGACAAGACGGAAAGACAAGACGGATGGGAAAGACGCAAAGACAAGACAGATAGATAAGAATGAGAAAATTGCTGCAAATTTATATAGAATGAATAAAACTGTTCCTTCAATGAATAAAGCAGAACTGACGATGGATTTTGATAACTTAAAAGAATCCATCCTGCGGACTGTTTAGTAAAAGACGAAATTCGAGTTCGATGATATCGTTAGCGATGAAACAAAACGTTTCTTTGTTGGACTTTTGGATCTGTGACAATCAATTAGGGCTCGTGAGCAGCGCCGACAAAGGCAGCAGGTCCTGTCCTTAAACCTCGACGTTGCATGGTGGAAATTTTGAGTTTAAAAAAAAAAAACATCTTAATTGCCATGTTCGTATTCAAATTGCTGTCGTCATTAATCAGCTCGAGACAGAACTCTTAATTACGTACTTTAATTGCAACGCCTATCATCCGGAAAGCAATTCAATCAATTCATCGTTTCTTCTACGAAAGACATTGCCACATGTAAACACTTTTTGACGCACCATAATGGTCACTTTATTAGGAGCATCTTCATGTGGATCGTGATTTTTTAAATAAGGTTGCGTTTTTTTTTTTGGTAAAAATGTGAAGATAAATTAAAGATATCTAAACCATTTAATCTCTAGTTTTGGTAGTTTTCTTTGGGGTTGGATGTTTTATCTTTGAGAGTCACTTTTTTACGTACACATAAAAATGTGGGATAAATAGCCAGGTCACAAGGACCTCAAGGGCTCAGAAAAGGTTGGGTTGTTTTATCTCTGAGCGGCACTTTTTTGCACACCATTGGCTAAATGGCCAGGTCACGTGGACCCCGAAGGCTCAGAGAAGGTTGGGGGAGGGGACCCACTGGAACAGCTGTTGGGAGACAGATGGTAGCCTATCGTCAAGGCCATCCAGCGTGTTCTTTAACGTTGGGTTGTTTTACCTCTGAGCGGCACTTTTTTGCACACAATGGGCTAAATGGCCAGGTCGCGTGGACCCCGAAGGCTCAGAGAAGGTTGGAGGGAGGGGACCCACTGGAACAGCTGTTGGGAGACAGATGGTAGCCTCCCGTCAAGGCCATACAGCGTGTTCTTTAATGTTGGGTTGTTTTACCTCTGAGCGGCACTTTTTTCCACACCATGGGCTAAATGGCCAGGTCACATGGACCCCGAAGGCTCAGAGAAGGTTGGGGGAGGGGACCCACTGGAACAGCTGTTGGGAGACAGATGGTAGCCTCCCGTCAAGGCCATACAGCGTGTTCTTTAATGTTGGGTTGTTTTACCTCTGAGCGGCACTTTTTTGCACACAATGGGCTAAATGGCCAGGTCACATGGACCCCGAAGGCTCAGAGAAGGTTGGAGGGAGGGGACCCACTGGAACAGCTGTTGGGAGACAGATGGTAGCCTCCCGTCAAGACCATCCAGCGTGTTCTTTAACGCGCACAGGGTATGGCTCTCCCGCACACGGAGCCACGTCTTAACGTCCCATCCGACGGACGGCGGCCTTTCCAAGCCCATCGGTGTCCCCTACTGACCGTGGGCAGGGCGGGGAATTTTTCGGAGATAAATCTCTAACGCTGACCCAGCTGGGACTCGAACCTGGGAACTGTAGAGTACGATCCTGGTGTACTATCGACTGAGCCACCCCGCCTTCTTGTTTCTGGACTTTAATTTGTTGGTGATAACCTAATTTTCTCAATTTCAGAGTCTCCTGTTATCAAAGGAGAGGCAATGGTACGTTTTCATTAACTAATGGATTCGAGGCGGGACCTCGAGTTATACCGGAAGTCCTTTGTTCTCTGCATGCTCGAAAATTAATCGATACCTCATTTCGAAATGAGAGTCTCAGTGGAAATATTCAGAGATAGTTTATATCGAAATATTAGCGCAAATCACATTAGAAGTGTGTCTGAATGAACATTCGTTTAGAATTATTGGAAGCAACGTGCAATTAATTATAAATCGTGATTTTGGTGTCTGCGAAGAGGTCCGCTTATTCAGATTTTGAATTTCGTTATGCTAATTAGCTCTGAGGTTTATTCGTGTCATGAGGTCATTTTTACCTATCTTCTTCCTATTGCTTTCCGCTTTGACGGGGGTGGGGATATCTCAGTCGGTAGAGCGCCAGGCTCGTAATCTAGTTCCCAGGTTCGAGTCCCAGCTGGGTCAGCGTTGAGATTTATTTCCGCAAAATTCCCCGCCTTGCCCACGGTCAGTAGGGGACACCGATGGGCTTGGAAAGGCCGCTGTCCGTCGGATGGGACGTTAAGCCGTGGCCCCATGTGCGGGAGAGCCATACCCTGTGCACGTTAAAGAACACGCTGGATGGCCTTGACGGGAGGCTACCATCTGTCTCCCAACAGCTGTTCCAGTGGGTCCCCTCCTCCAACCTTCTCTGAGCCTTCGGGGTCCTTGTGACCTGGCCATTTAGCCCATGGTGTGCAAAAAAGCGCCGCTCAGAGGTATAACAACCCAACGTTAAAGAACACGCTGAATGGCCTTGACGGGAGGCTACCATCTGTCTCCCAACAGCTGTTCAGTGGGTCCCCTCCCCCAATCTTCTCTGAGCCTTCGGGGTCCATGTGACCTGGCCATTTAGCCCATGGTGTGCAAAAATGTGCCACTCAGAGGTAAAACAATCCAACCCTTGCCATTTAGCCCATTGTATGCAAGAAAAAATGTTGATCAAAAGTAAAACAACACAAACCACCTTCTCAAAAACTCAAAATGCCGAAAGGTCCCTTAAAATCAGTCCCTTTGTGAATGTATGAAAAGCTTTGGCCAGAATGATCCATTCACAAAAGATCTCTTATTCTTGTTAAGTAAAGAAGTAGACAATTCCCTCATAATTAATTAGACAAAATGTTGATTTATCGCGAAATAACACAGAATTCCACTTCAATTCACCCCTGCTCTGTCTGAACTAGTCCATTGCTTTATTTTTGTCCTAAAACCATTTCTCCCCCCTCCCCCCCTTTAACAACCTCTTAACCCAAAATTAATTAGTGTGCCTGACAGTTAATGTACATACAAGTACCGCACACCCTATGCTTCATTGCTGGTGTAGTCTCACACATTCGTTTTCTTTCTGAAGACGAACCGAGTGTTGGGAGAGACCTTCTCCTTCGTCGCTCGTGATATTGCTGAGATTTATTCCCATTAGTTCGGTGAGGCGACATCCCGAACACTGAAATTGGCCGACTTGGAATTTAAAATGGAATGCTCAGATAATTTATTAGTCAGCAGAGTCAACTCACAGACTTATTTAATTGTGATTTTACTCTGTACTGTAAATTATATCACATCTTTATGGGACTCGTTTAGGAGTTCCAGGTTGGTTTACCTCTGAGCGGCCCTTTTTTGCACAAAATGGGCTAAGTGACCAGGTCACAAAGACCCCGAAGGCTCAGAGAAGGTTTGGGGAGGGGACCCACTAGAATAGCTGTTGGGAGACAGATGGTAGCCTCCCGTCAAGGCCATCCAGCGTGTTCTTTAACGTTGGGTTTTTTTACCTCTGAGCGGCGCTTTTTTGTACACCATGGGCTAAATGGTCAGGTCACAAGGACCTCGAAGCCTCAGAGAAGGTTGGGGGAGGGGACCCACTGGAACTGCTGTTGGGAGACAGATGGTAGCCTCCCGTCAAGGTCATCCAGCGTGTTCTTTAACGTTGGGTTGTTTTACCTCTGAGCGGCGCTTTTTTGTACACCATGGGCTAAATGGTCAGGTCACAAGGACCCCGAAGGCTCAGAGAAGGTTGGGGAAGAGGATCCACTGGAACTGCTGTTGGGAGACAGATGGTAGCCTCCCGTCAAGGCCATCCAGCGTGTTCTTTAACGTTGGGTTGTTTTACCTCTGAGCGGCGCTTTTTTGTACACCATGGGCTAAATGGTCAGGTCACAAGGACCTCGAAGGCTCAGAGAAGGTTGGGGGAGGGAACCCACTGGAACTGCTGTTGGGAGACAGATGGTAGCCTCCCGTCAAGGCCATCCAGCGTGTTCTTTGACGTGCACAGCGTATGACTCTCCCGCACACGGGGCCACAGCTTAAAGTCCCATCCGACGGACGGCGACCTTTTCAAGTCCATCGGTGTCCCCTACTGACCATGGGAAAGGAGGGGGAATTTTGCGGAGATAAATCTCAACGCTTACCCAGCTGGGACTCAACCTGGGAACTGCAGATTACGAGCCTGGCGCGCTACCGACTGAGCCACCCCGCCCCAATGTTTCCAGAGGTTAGAATATCATTTGAGAAATAATACGTGATTTTTACAGGAGTTGTGGTTTTTCAGGAGCAGCTCTGAAATTTGGTTAGAGGTTATAGCCTGTTAGGTATATATATGGAATTTTTTCAGAGGTTATGATGTCAATATGTCTTTCAGTGTCGATATGGGAATCGATTCGAAATGTTTTCAGAAGTTGCGTGGTCAAATTTGGAGTTGACATGCAATTTTCCAGAGGTTGAAGTCATTTTACCAGGAATCACAATGCCTTTTAAAAATCACTATTAAATTTTTGTCGAATCCTGGTCCCTGTAATCGTAGTATGCTATCTATCCAGTAGTCATTATTATTTTGGATTGAACTGACCTCTGAGCGGCAATTTTTTTCACACTTTAGGTTTAATGGCTAGGTCACAAAGACCCAAAGGGGTCAGAGAAGGTTGGGGGAGGGGACCCATTGGAAGATAGATGGCAACCTCCAGTCAAGGTCATCCAGAACGTTCTTTAACATGCACAGAATATGGCTCTCCTATAAAAGTCCAACGGCTTAACGTCCACTCCGACAAACGGCGATTCTTTCAAGTACAGTCGCTCAGAAAATATCCGAACACTATGGCTGATTACAGAATTCAGAAAAAATATCAGTTGGGAGACGATTTTTTTTTTAGGAATGAGTGATCTGGTAACCTTCGTGTCACGTGACACGAAGGTTGCCAGATCACTCATTCCTAAAAAAAATTGTTGCCAGATATTTTTTCTGAATTCTGTAATCAGCCATAGTGTTCGGATGCTTTTTTGAGCGACTGTAGGTGGTCATATTATTTTGATACTAGATCGTGTGGGCTCACTCACGGAAATATTGAGCGCGTGCAGTTACCGTTCACAGCAAACTGGAGCGTGTGCAGTAACTGCACACGCTCCAGTTTGCTGTGAACGGTAACTGGAGCGTGTACAGTTGCTGTACACGCTACAGATATTTTTCCTGAATTCTGTAATCACGTGACACACGAAGGTTGCCAGATCACTAATTTCTAAAAAAAAAAAAATCGTTGCCAGATATTTTTTCTGATTTCTCTAATCAACCATATTGTTCGTATACTTTTTTGAGCCACTGTACATCGATGTTTCCTACTGACCTCCTACCAGCTGAGATAATTTTTTCCCCTTTTTTTGTCCGGATACTGTAAATAATAATCTTTAATAAACTTCATAGATGACAGAGTGAATAAATATTTCTGTAACAATAGAATGAATTTCTGCTAGAAGCAAATTCGAAACGAGTATAACCATTCTACGTAACGCTAAGAAAGCTTTAAGGATGTGTTTTGGCATCTGTTTAAGCGTTGACTGTTTAAAGGAAAGTCTTTGTGGATATTATCTTTCTTTCTTTCCAAGTTTTATATACCTGAGTGACATTTTGTTGGCAGTTTATGTTTAACAATTTAGTTACCGTTCCTTCCTTGGGAGAATCTCCAGAAAGAGAGTTGGATATCCTTAATTGTGACTGCTGAAGTTTCTAATTGCTTGAAAGAAGATGTGTTGCGAGGTGGTTAGATTAATGCTGTTATTTTCTCCGGAAACAACAGAATGCAGACAACGAACCTGTGAATAGAACAACATTATTATTTGGAGTGCTGTAATCAGTTTACGAAATTAAGTTTAGGTAGTTAACAGCGCGGAGTTGAAATTGGCCAGGCCTACTACACTAAGATTGTTGGTTATTATACAATGTAGTATTTACTGTGTTATATTCTTGCATTGAACAAAGCAATGTGAAAGCCCGCCCCTGAAGTATTTCGATTTCGTTAAAAGAGAATTCAGATTATTTTAGAGATCTCTGTGGTTGTTGTTAAATTAAGAATGAATGACTCATGCGTTCGGTTGCTTTATCTCTGAGCGGCGCTTTTTTGTACACCATGGGCTAAATGGAAAGGTCACAAGAACCCCGAAGGCTCAGAGAAGGTTGGGGGAGGGGACCCACTGGAACTGCTTTTGAGAGACAGATGATAGCATCCCGTCAAAGCCATCCAGAGTGTTCTTTAACGTTGGGTTGTTTTACCTCTGAGCAGCACTTGTTTTGCACAACATGGGCTAAATGGCCAGGTCACAAAGACCCCGAAGGCTCAGAGAAGGTTGCAGGAGGGAACCCACTGGAACGTCTGTTGGGAGACAGATGATAGCCTCCCGTGAAGGCCATCCAGAGTGTTCTTTAACGTTGGGTTGTTTTAGCTCTGAACGGCACTTTTTTGCACACCATGGGCTAAATGGCCAGGTCACAAGGACCCATAAGGCTCAGAGAAGGTTGTAGGAGGGAACCCACTGGAACGGCTGTTGGGAGACAGATGATAGCCTCCCGTCAAGGCCATCCAGAGTGTTCTTTAACGTTGGGTTGTTTTAGTTCTGAGCGGCACTTTTTTGCACACCATGGGCTAAATGGCCAGATCACAAGGACCCCGAAGGCTCAGAGAGGTTTAGGGGAGGGGATCCACTGGAACAGCTGTTGGGAGTCAGATGGTAGCCTCCCGTCAATGCCATCCAGCGTGTTCTTTAACGTTGGGTTGTCTTACCTCTGAGCGGCAGTTTCTTGCACACCATGAGCTAAATAGCTCTCCCGAATACGGAGCCACGGCTTAACGTCCCATCCGCCAGACGGCGGTCTTTCTAAGCACATCGGTGTCCCCTACTGACCGTGGGCAGGATGGGGAATTTTGCGGAGATAAATCTCGACGCTGACCCAGCTGGGACTCGAACCTGGTAGCTCCATCTGTTTCACAACAGCTGTTCCAGTGGGTCCCCTCCCCCAACCTTCTCTGAGTCTTTCGGGTCCTTGCGACCTGGCCATTTAGCCCATTGTGTGTAAAAAAGTTTCACTCAGAGGTTAAATAATCCAACGTTAAGGAACACGCTGACAGGAGGCTACCGTCTCTCTCCCAACAGATGTTCCAGTGGGTCCCTTCCCCCAACTTTCTCTGAGCCTTCAGGGTCCTTGTGACCTGGCCATTTAGCTCACGGTGTGCAAAAAAGTGCCGCTCAGAGGTAAAACAACCCAACGTTAAAGAACACGCTGGATGGCCTTGACGGGAGGCTACCATGTCTCCCAACAGCTGTTCCACTGGGTCTCCTCCCCCAACCTTCTCTGAGCCATCGGGGACCTTGTGACCTGGCCATTCAGCCCATGGTGTGCAAAAAGGTGCCGATCAGAGGTACAAAAACCCAACGTTAAAGAACACGCTGGATGGCCTTGACAGGAGGCTACCATCTGTCTCGGAACAGCTGTTCCAGTGGGTCCCCTCCCCCAACCTTCTCTGAGCCTTCGGGGTCCTTGTGACCTGGCCATTTAACCCATGGTGTACAAAAAATTGTCGCTCAGAGGTAAAACAACCCAACCCAACTTCACCCCCAGTTTAGTTTATCTCCTACATCTTTCACTGATTATATCAGCAGTAAAAAAAACAAAATTTCAATATACGAATACCAAACCTTGATATATCTTGATTCTCCCTCCGAAAATTCATTGTTATTTCAATAAAAATAACAATAAAAAAAAAAACCTTGACCTGCCAAAAAGAATCAATAAGACGAATTTCCTTTTAGAACTTAGCTTCAAGTTTCTTTCGTATCAATCTAATGCATAAAAAGACTTTCTTTTTTAAAAAAAAAAAACCTAAAGCCAAGCATTACTCGAATATAATCCAAACCGCACTGCCAAACAAATTGCAGAGAGAATGGGTTACATTCAGTTTCCGTAGCTTTCGAATTCATCTCTAACGTATTACCGAAATTTGAATGCCGATGTTTTTATTTTTGCAACTAAAGTATTCATTCACTTTATCTAGCATCAATAATTTTTTTTTTTCTTTTTTTTTTTATCCATTGGTTTTTCGGAGAGGTTTCTTTTTTCCTTCTGAATTCATCAGTAAGCGTCCTTTGCTCTCTTTCAACCGATTCCTTTTTCACCATCTAGGCGCATGATTTTTTTTTTCTCTTTTCCTTTGACATTTGAAATCTTTAAAAACATCCTTGTGGTGGATATCTGCCATTTTCTTTACAGAAAGAGCATGCCACTATTCAATGATTCATGTACAAGACTTGGCGTAGAACAGAAAGTTTCGACGACAGAGAATTGAGGGGCTTTTTCTCTCTTCCCAGCCCCGCGAAAAGGAATTCTGTCTTTTTTTTTTCATTGAAAAAGGTTGGGTTGTTTTACCTCTGAGAGGCACTTTTTTTGCACACAATGGGTTAAATGGCCAGGTCACAAGGACCCCGAAGGCTCAGAGAGGTTTAGAGGAGGGGATCCACTGGAACAGCTGTTGGGAGTCAGATGGTAGCCTCCCGTCAATGCCATCCAGCGTGTTCTTTAACGTTGCGTTGTCTTACCTCTGAGCGGCAGTTTCTTGCACACCATGAGCTAAATAGCTCTCACGAATACGGAGCCACGGCTTAACGTCCCATCCGCCAGACGGCGGTCTTTCTAAGCACATCGGTGTCCCCTACTGACCGTGGGCAGGATGGGGAATTTTGCGGAGATAAATCTCGACGCTGACCCAGCTGGGACTCGAACCTGGTAGCTCCATCTGTTTCACAACAGCTGTTCCAGTGGGTCCCCTCCCCCAACCTTCTCTGAGTCTTTCGGGTCCTTGCGACCTGGCCATTTAGCCCATTGTGTGTAAAAAAGTTTCACTCAGAGGTTAAATAATCCAACGTTAAGGAACACGCTGACAGGAGGCTACCGTCTCTCTCCCAACAGATGTTCCAGTGGGTCCCTTCCCCCAACTTTCTCTGAGCCTTCAGGGTCCTTGTGACCTGGCCATTTAGCTCACGGTGTGCAAAAAAGTGCCGCTCAGAGGTAAAACAACTCAACGTTAAAGAACACGCTGGATGGCCTTGACGGGAGGCTACCATCTGTCTCCCAACAGCTGTTCCACTGGGTCTCCTCCCCCAACCTTCTCTGAGCCATCGGGGACCTTGTGACCTGGCCATTCAGCCCATGGTGTGCAAAAAGGTGCCGATCAGAGGTACAAAAACCCAACGTTAAAGAACACGCTGGATGGCCTTGACGGGAGGCTACCATCTGTCTCCCAACAGCTGTTCCACTGGGTCTCCTACCCCAACCTTCTCTGAGCCATCGGGGACCTTGTGACCTGGCCATTCAGCCCATGGTGTGCAAAAAGGTGCCGATCAGAGGTACAAAAACCCAACGTTAAAGAACACGCTGGATGGCCTTGACAGGAGGCTACCATCTGTCTCGGAACAGCTGTTCCAGTGGGTCCCCTCCCCCAACCTTCTCTGAGCCTTCGGGGTCCTTGTGACCTGGCCATTTAACCCATGGTGTACAAAAAATTGCCGCTCAGAGGTAAAACAACCCAACCCAACTTCACCCCCAGTTTAGTTTATCTCCTACATCTTTCACTGATTATATCAGCAATAAAAAAAACAAAATTTCAATATACGAATACCAAACCTTGATATATCTTGATTCTCCCTCCGAAAATTCATTGTTATTTCAATAAAAATAACAATAAAAAAAAAAACCTTGACCTGCCAAAAAGAATCAATAAGACGAATTTCCTTTTACAACTTAGCTTCAAGTTTCTTTCGTATCAATCTAATGCATAAAAAGACTTTCTTTTTTAAAAAAAAAAACCTAAAGCCAAGCATTACTCGAATATAATCCAAACCGCACTGCCAAACAAATTGCAGAGAGAATATGGCTTACATTCAGTTTCTGTAGCTTTCGAATTCATCTCTAACGTATTACCGAAATTTGAATGCCGATGTTTTTATTTTTGCAACTAAAGTATTCATTCACTTTATCTAGCATCAATAATTTTTTTTTTTCTTTTTTTTTTATCCATTGGTTTTTCGGAGAGGTTTCTTTTTTCCTTCTGAATTCATCAGTAAGCGTCCTTTGCTCTCTTTCAACCGATTCCTTTTTCACCATCTAGGCGCATGATTTTTTTTTTCTCTTTTCCTTTGACATTTGAAATCTTTAAAAACATCCTTGTGGTGGATATCTGCCATTTTCTTTACAGAAAGAGCATGCCACTATTCAATGATTCATGTACAAGACTTGGCGTAGAACAGAAAGTTTCGACGACAGAGAATTGAGGGGCTTTTTCTCTCTTCCCAGCCCCGCGAAAAGGAATTCTGTCTTTTTTTTTTTCATTGAAAAAGGTTGGGTTGTTTTACCTCTGAGAGGCACTTTTTTTGCACACAATGGGTTAAATGGCCAGGTCACAAGGACCCCGAAGGCTCAGAGAAGGTTGGAGGAGGGGACCCACTGGAACAGCTGTTGGGAGACAGACGGTAGCCTCCCGTCAAGGCCATCCAGCGTGTTCTTTAACGTTGGGTTGTTTTACCTCTGAGAGGCACTTTTTTGCACACAATGGGTTAAATGGCCAGGTCACAAGGACCCCGAAGGTTCAGAGAAGGTTGGAGGAGGGGACACACTGGAACAGCTGTTGGGAGACAGATGGTAGCCTCCCGTCAAGGCCATCCAGCGTGTTCTTTAACGTTGGGTTGTTTTACCTCTGAGAGGCACTTTTTTGCACACAATGGGTTAAATGGCCAGGTCACAAGCACCCCGAAGGTTCAGAGAAGGTTGGAGGAGGGGACCCACTGGAACAGCTGTTGGGAGACAGACGGTAGCCTCCCGTCAAGGCCATCCAGCGTGTTGTTTAACGTTGGGTTGTTTTACCTCTGAGAGGCACTTTTTTGCACACAATGGGTTAAATGGCCAGGTCACAAGGACCCCGAAGGTTCAGAGAAGGTTGGAGGAGGGGACCCACTGGAACAGCTGTTGGGAGACAGACGGTAGCCTCCCGTCAAGTCCGTCCAGCGTGCTCTTTAACGTTGGGTTGTTTTAACTCTGAGCGGCACTTTTTTGCACACCATGGGCTAAATGACCAGGTCACAAAAACCCCGAAGGCTCAGAGAAGGTTGGAGGAGGGGACCCACTGGAAAGGCTGTGTGGAGACAGATGGTATCCTCCCTTCAAGGCCATCCAGCGTGTTCTTTAAAGTGCACAGGGCATGGCTTTCCCGTTCACGGGGCCACGACTTAGCGTCCCATCCGACGGACGGTGGCCTTTCCAAGCCCATCGGTGTCCCCTACTGACCGTAGGCAGGGCGGGGAATTTGGCGGAGATAAATCTGAACGCTGACCCAGCTGGGACTCGAACCTTGGAACTGCAGATTACGAGCGTGGCGCGCTACCAACTGAGCCCCCCCCCCCGCCCCCAAGGAATTCTGTCTTTTTTCGTTGAAAAGGGTGTCTGATTGTGTACATATCAGCAGAAACAGTTACTTCGCAGGAATAAAGACTTCACAATCAATGGTTTGTGAGGATAAAATAAAAGCCACATTTTCTGATCTCTGTTAGGTTATTGATTTTTTTTTCAAGAATTGTTTTTGTTTTTTTTTTTGGTGGGGAATTTATAGATGAAAAGGGTTCTATAAAATGATTTGAGTCATAAAAATGGTTTTCTCAAAAATTTAGTCGTCGCGGAGCGGAAGGTAGAAAAAAAAAATCAAAGTCACTAAGAGTTCTCTTGAAAATAAAAGTCTCTTTAAGTAGTTGGACTGGTACTTTTGAATCGGACTTTTCCTATGTACAATTGCTCAAAAAAGTATCCGAACACTAGAGTTGATTACAGAATTCAGAAAAAATATCTAGCAGCGATGTTTTTTTAGAAATTAGTGATCTGGCAATCTTATTTTTTCTGAATTCTGTAATCAACAGTAGTGTTCGGATATTTTTTTGGGCGACTGTATCTCCGCTAAACTGCGTTTTGCTTTCGGTTAGAAAGGGAAATCAAATAGGCTTGTAAAAGCTGCCGTCTTTCGGATGCGAAGGAAACCGTGGTTCAGTGTTCAAAAGAGTCATACTCTCTACACGATACAGGTTCGAGTTTCAGCTGGGTCAGCGTTGAGATTTATGTCCGCAAAACTCCCTGCCCACGGTCAGTAGGGACGGGAGTGGCTCAGTCGGTAGCGCGCCAGGCTCGTAATCTGTAGTTCCCAGGTTCGAGTCCCAGCTGGGTCAGCGTTGAGATTTATCTCCGCAAAATTCCCCGCCCTGCCCACCGTCAGTAGGGGACACCGATGGGCTTGGAAAGGCCGCCGTCCGTCGGATGGGACGTTACGCCGTGGCCCGTGTGCGGGAGAGACATACCCTGTGCACGTTAAAGAACACGCTGGATGGCCTTGACGGGAGGCTACCATCTGTCTCCCAACAGCTGTTCCAGTGGGTCCCCTCCCCCAACCTTCTCTGAGCCTTCGGGGTCCATTTGACCTGGCCATTTAGCCCATGATGTGCAAAAAAGTGCCGCTCAGAGGTAAAGCAACCCAACGTTAAAGAACACACTGGATGGCCTTGACAGGAGGCTACCATCTGTCTCCCAACAGCTGTTCCCGTGGGTCCCCTCCCCCAACCTTCTCTGAGCTTTCGGGTCCTTGTGACCTGGCTATTTAACCCATGGTGTTGAAAAAAGTTCTGCTCAGAGGTAAAACAACCCAACGTTAAAGAACCCACTGGATGGCCTTGACGGGATGCTACCATCTGTCCCCCAACAGCTTCCAGTGGGTCCCCTCCCCCAACCTTCTCTGAGCCTTCGGGGTCCATTTGACCTGGCCATTTAGCCCATGGTGTGCAAAAAAGTGCCGCTTAGATGTAAAACAACCTAACGTTAAAGAACACACTGGATGGCCTTGACGGGAGACTACCATCTGTCTCCCAACAGCTGTTATAGTGTGTCCCCTCCCCCAACCTTCTCTGAGCTTTCGGGTCCTTGTGACCTGGCTATTTAACCCATGGTGTTCAAAAAAATTCTGCTCAGATGTAAACCAACCCAACATTAAAGAACATACTGGATGGCCTTGACGGGAGGCTACCATCTGTCCCCCAACCTTCTCTGAGCCTTCGGGCCCTTGTGACCTGGCCATTTATCCCATGGTGTGCAAAAAAGTGCCGCTCAGAGGTAAAACAACCCAACCCAACTCTACACGCTGGATGGCCTTATCGGGAGACTACCATCTGTCTGCTAACAACTGTGACTAAGAGGTCCCTTATCACCTGGCCATTTAGCACATTTTGAGCAAAAAAAAAGTGCGACTCAGTAATAAAACAAATTAAAAGCTTACGTGTAGCGGAGTAGTTGTTAATTAGTGGCAGAGACGCCATGGTTAAGTTGGACTTCAACAGCTTATTTCAGAATGTAACACATTTTTTTTTAATTGTCGTTTTGCTGTGGTTGTACACCGGAGCAGTTTTTATTTTTTATTTTTTAGCTTCGTGGCATTTAAAGGTGAAGTGGGATCTGGCAGTAAAAACTCGAAGGTAACCTCACGTGCAATAAAAAATATATGTCGAAGTTCATGAAAAAAAGATGCGAAATTAAAGATAAGACAGGCTTTGCAATATCGTCCCACTTTTAATCAAAATCTAGGAAAAAAATTAAAAAAAATACTCCACTGCATTAAAAAAAAGTGTTCTTTTTAAACAGGTGAATGAATTTTTTTTTTGCTTTTCAGAGAAGTCGGAATTTTTGTAAAATTTTTTTTTTTTGCATTCATTATCAGGAAATAAAAAAGGACCTCGAGAACCAGCCGTAAAAAAAGAGAAAAGATGCTAAAAAAAGAAAGAATACAGACCCAAAATAAAAAAAAGTCAACACGACTAAGTCGTTAATAATCACAACAGCGTGAAGAAAAAATGAAAAATCATTTAAAGATAAATAAATAAATACATTGTTATTGTTTTTTTTTTTAATTTTTTAATTTTTTCCTTTTTTCCATTTCTTAGAATTTTTTTGTTTCAAATTACTATAAAAATATCAGATTCCGATTATACTTTGAGGTAGATGTAAAAATGGGAGAGAAAATAATGGAAATTTAATGTAAGATAAATAATATCAGATGTATCTAAAAATAATGTTATATTTTAAAAAGAAACGTAATTTTTTTACTTTTTTTTACTCTTATTCATTATAATTAAAATATAATTTTTACTTATACTTTCAAATATTAGTTTCCATTTTTTTTCGCTTCGGGTTTTTTTGCGCCCCCCCCCCGGCCCCGTTGAAAATATTTTGCCCTCCCATGAAACAAACTTGGTCCCGTCCCTGAAAAAATATCGAAGTACTCTCTTGAATCACTTCCATTCTACGTTGGGTTGTTTTACCTCTGAGCGGCACTTTTTTACACACCATGGGCTAAATGGCCAGGTCACATGGACCCCGAAGGCTCAGAGGAGGTTGGGGGCTGGGACTCACTGGAACAGCTCTTGGGAGACAGATGGTAGCCTCCCGTCAAGGCCATCCAGCGTGTTCTTTAACGTTGGGTTGTTTTACCTCTGAGCGGCACTTTTTTGCACACCATGGGCTAAATGGCCAGGTCACATGGACCCCGAAGGCTCAGAGGAGGTTGGAAGCTGGGACTCACTGGAACAGCTCTTGGGAGACAGATGGTAGCCTCCCGTCAAGGTCATCCAGCGTGTTCTTTAACGTTGGGTTGTTTTACCTCTGAGCGGCACTCTTTTGCACACCATGGGCTAAATGGCCAGGTCACATGGACCCCGAATTCTCAGAGGAGGTTGGGGGCTGGGACTCACTGGAACAGCTCTTGGGAGACAGATGGTAGCCTCCCCGTCAAGGCCATCCAGCGTGTTCTTTAACGTTGGGTTGTTTTACCTCTGAGCGGCACTTTATTGCACACCATGGGCTAAATGTCCAGGTCACATGGACCCCGAAGGCTCAGAGGAGGTTGGGGGAAGAGACCCACTGGAACAGCTGTTGGGAGACAGATGGTAGCCTCCCGTCAAGGCTATCCAGCGTGTTCTTTAACGTTGGGTTGTTTTACCTCTGAGCGGCACTTTTTTGCACACCATGGGCTAAATGGCCAGGTCACATGGACCCCGAAGTCTCAGAGGAGGTTGAGGGAAGGGACCCACTGGAACAGCTGTTGGGAGACAGATGGTAGCCTCCCGTCAAGGCTATCCAGCGTGTTCTTTAACGTTGGGTTGTTTTACGTCTGAGCGGCACTTTTTTGCACACAATGGGCTAAATGGCCAGGTCACATGGACCCCGAAGGCTCAGATAAGGTTGGGGGAGGGGACCCACTGGAACAGCTGTTGGGGTAAGATGGTAGACTCCCGTCAAGGCCATCCAGCGGGTTCTTTAACGTGCACATCGTACGTCTTTTCATACTTTAACTTGCGCAGGATATATCTCTCTCCACATATGCACAGGGTACGTCTTTTCACACTTTCACATACAAGTATATGGCTTTCTCCACATATGCACAGGGAACGTCTTTTCACAGTTTAACCTGCACAGGATATGGCTCTCTCCACAAATGCAAAGGGTACGTCTTTTCACACTTTAGCATGCACAGGATATGGCTCTGTCGACACATGCACATGGTACGTCTTTTCACACTTTAACATGCACAAAATATGGCTCTCTCCACACATGCACAGGGTATATCTTTTCACATACAAGGATATGGCTCCCTCCACACATGCACAGGGTATGTCTATTCACATACAAGCATATGGCTCTCCCCACACATGCACAGGGTAAGTCTTTTCACATACAAGGATATGGCTCTCTCCACACATGCACAGGGTATGTCTTTTCACATACAAGGATATGGCTCTCTCCACACATGCACAGGGTATGTCTTTTCACATACAAAGATATGGCTCACATACACAAGGATATGGTTCTCTCCACACATGCACAGGGTATGTTTTTTCACATACAAAGATATGGCTCACTCCACACATTCACAGGGTATGTCTTTTCACATACAAAGATATGGCTCTCTCCACACATGCACAGGGTATGTCTTTTCACATACAAAGATATGGCTCACTCCACACATTCACAGGGTATGTCTTTTCACATACAAAGATATGGCTCTCTCCACACATGCACAGGGTATGTCTTTTCACATACAAAGATATGGCTCACTCCACACATGCACAGGGTATGTCTATTCACATACAGGGATATGGCTCTCTCCACACATGCACAGGGTATGTCTTTTCACATACAAAGATATGGCTCACTCCACACATGCACAGGGTATGTCTATTCACAATCAAAGATATGTCTCTCCACACATGCACAGGGTATGTCTATTCGCATACAAGGATATGGCTCTCCCCACACATGCACAGGGTATGTCTTTTCACATACAAGGATATGGCTCTCTCCACACATGCACAGGATATGTCTTTTCACATACATAGATATGGCTCTCTCCACACATGTACAGGGTATGTCTTTTCACATACAAAGATATGGCTCACTCCACACATGCACAGGGTATGTCTATTCACATACAAGGATATGGCGCACTAAAAACATGCACAGGGTATGTCTTTTCACATACAAAGATATGGCTCTCCACACATGCACAGGTTATGTATATTCACATACAAGGATATTGCTCTCCCCACACATGCACAGGGTATGTCTTTTCACATACAAGGATATGGCTCTCTCCACACATGCACAGGGTATGTCTTTTCACATACAAAGGTATGGCTCTCTCCACACATGTACAGGGTATGTCTTTTCACATACAAAGATATAGCTCACTCCACACATGCACAGGGTATGTCTATTCACATACAAGGATATGGTTCACTCCACACATGCACAGGGTATGTCTTTTCGCATACAAGGATATGGCTCTCTCCACACATGCACAGGGTATGTCTTTTCACATACAAAGATATGGCTGCTCTCCACACATGTACAGGGTATGTCTTTTCACATACAAAGATATGGCTCTCCCGACACATGCACAGGGTACGTCTCTTCACACTTTAACATGCACAGAGTATGCTCTCCACTCATTACACACGGCTTAACGATCAATTCTACGGACGGTGGTCTTTCCAAGCCCATCAGTGTCCCCTACTGACCGTGGGCAGGGCGGGGAGTTTTGCGTGGTAATGTGGTAAAAAAAAATTATTACATTTATATTTCATGTATTTTCAAAAAGTTTTTTTTAAAAAATCTCTCAAATGGAGAAGGCAATGTTATAATGCAATCGAATTCCAGTCTCCTGGCCATCCACTTTTAGGGGCGCGGGTGGCTCAGTCGGTAGCGTGCCAGGCTCGTAATCTGCAGTTCCCAGGTTCGAGTCCCAGCTGGGTCAGCGTTGAGATTTATGTCCGCAAAAATTCCCCGCCCTGCCCTCGGTCAGTAGGGGGATACCGATGGGCTTGGAAAGGCCGCCGTCAGTCGGATGGGACGTTAAGCCGTGGTCCCGTGTGCGGGAGAGCCATACCCTGTGCACGTTAAAGAACACGCTGGATGGCCTTGACGGGAGGCTACCATCTGTCTCCCAACAGCTGTTCCAGTGGGTCCCCTCTCCCAACCTTCTCTGAGCCTTCGGGGTTCATGTGACCTGGCCATTTAGCCCATGGTGTGCAAAAAAGTGCCGCTCAGAGGTAAAACAACCCAACAAAGCCTCCCACTTTTGCTCTTTACGGCTCGATCAAGTCACTTGCGTAACGTAGAACGACTACAGAACGTAACGTAGACCATATGCTCTACCTTAAGTAGTCAAACTTAACGTAAACCATATGGGTTACGTTATGTAACCAAACTTAACGTAAACCACATGCTCTACGTTACGTAACAAAAACGTAACATAAACTGCATGCTCTACGTTACGTAAACCATGTGTCCTACGTTGCGTAACTAAACTTAACGTAGAGCATGGAATTTAAAATTAATTTTTCCCGGTACCCCGAAAAAAGGATCATTAAAATTTTAAAAATGTCAACATAAACAGATTAATTAAGAAACAAAAAATTTAATATTCATACATTTCATTGGGGACGGGGGTGGCTCAGTCGGTAGCGCGCCAGGCTCGTAATCTGCATTTCCCAGGTTCGAGTCCCAGCTGGGTCAGCGTTGAGATTTATATCCACAAAATTCACCGCCCTGCCCACGGTCAGTAGGGGACACCGATGGGCTTGGAAAGGCCGCCGTCCGTCGGATGGGACGTTAAGCCGTGGCCCCGTGTGCGGGAGAGCCATACCCGTGCACGTTAAAGAACACGCTGGATGGCCTTGATGGGAGGCTACCATCTGTCTCTTAACAGCTGTTTCAGTTGGTCCCCTCCCACAACCTTCTCTGAGCCTTCGGGGTCCATGTGACCTGGCCATTTAATCCATAGTGTGCAAAAAAGTACCGCTCAGAGGTAAAACAACCCAACGTTAAAGAACACGATGGATGGCCTTGACGGAAGGCTACCATCTGTCTCCCAACAGCTGTTCTAGTGGGTCCCCTCCACCAACATTTCCTCCAACATTCTCTGAGCCTTCGGGGTCCATGTGACCTGGCCATTTAGTCCATGGTGTGCAAAAAAGTACCGCTCAGAGGTAAAACAACCCAACGTTAATGAACACACTGGATGGCCTTGGCGGGAGGCTACCATCTGTCTCCCAACAGCTGTGTCCAGTGAGAACCCTCCCCAAACAGTCTCTGAGCCTTCGGGGTCCATGTGACCTGGCCATTTAGCCCATGGTGTGCAAAAAAGTGCCGCTCAGAGGTAAAACAACCCAACGTTAAAGAACACGCTGGATGGCCTTGACGGGAGGCTACCATCTGTCTCCCAACAGCTGTTCCAGTGGGTCCCCCCCAACCTTCTCTGACCTTTTAGGTCCATGTGACCTGGCCATTTACCCCATGGTGTGCAAAAAAGTGCCGCTCAGAGGTAAAACAACCCAACGTTAAAGAACACGCTGGATGGCCTTGACGGGAGGCTACCATCTGTCTCCCAACAGCTGTTCCAGTGGGTCCCCCCCAACCTTCTCTGACCTTTTAGGTCCATGTGACCTGGCCATTTACCCCATGGTGTGCAAAAAAGTGCCGCTCAGAGGTAAAACAACCCAACGTTAAAGAACACGCTGGATGGCCTTGACGGGAGGCTACCATCTGTCTCCCAACAGCTGTTCCAGTGGGTCCCCCCCAACCTTCTCTGACCTTTTAGGTCCATGTGACCTGGCCATTTACCCCATGGTGTGCAAAAAAGTGCCGCTCAGAGGTAAAACAACCCAACTTTACCAAACTCCCTAGTCGGAAAACGTATTAGAATTTTGAAATACGTGAGCAGATTTTACGCTAATTAAAATACTAAGCTCATGGAAGAGTTTCTCATAGCATACCACCATCTGTGGCTTATCACGTTTTAGTTTTAGAAAATATTCAAACATATTCCGTGAATTTTAATTACGAAATAACTAACGTTTTCGAATTTAAAAAAATCGGTATATCTAAATTGCAAATGGATTTCAGTTACTACCTCAAGCTTTTTATTTTGAAGAGGAAATTAAAATGGACAAAAATTGAGAAAGAACTGAGTGTGGGTGTTTTGGTTTAAGAATACATTATCGAAATAGATAATGAGATGCCTAAGATGAAATAGATAATTAGATGCCTAAGTTGAAAGGGATAATGAGATGCCTAAGTTGAAATAGATAATGAGATGCCTAAGGTGAAATAGATAATGAGATGCCTAAGGTGAAATAGATAATGAGATGCCTAAGTTGAAATAGATAATGAGATGCCTAAGATGAAATAGATAATGAGATGCCTAAGATGAAATAGAAAATGAGATGTCTAAGATGAAATAGATAATGAGATGACTAAGATGAAATAGATAATGAGATGCCTAAGATGAAATAGATAATGAGATGCCTAAGATGAAATAGATAATGAGATGCCTAAGATGAAATAGATAATGAGATGCCTAAGATGAAATAGATAATGAGATGCCTAAGATGAAATAGATAATGAGATGCCTAAGATGAAATAGATAATGAGATGCCTAAGATGAAATAGATAATGAGATGCCTAAGATGAAATAGAAAATGAGATGTCTAAGATGAAATAGATAATGAGATGCCTAAGATGAAATAGATAATGAGATGTCTAAGATGAAATAGATAATGAGATGCCTAAGATGAAATAGATAATGAGACGCCTAAGATGAAATAGATAATGAGATGCCTAAGATGAAATAGATAATGAGATGCCTAAGATGAAATAGAAAATGAGATGTCTAAGATGAAATAGATAATGAGATGACTAAGATGAAATAGATAATGAGATGCCTAAGATGAAATAGATAATGAGATGCCTAAGATGAAATAGATAATGAGATGCCTAAGATGAAATAGAAAATGAGATGTCTAAGATGAAATAGATAATGAGATGCCTAAGATGAAATAGATAATGAGATGCCTAAGATGAAATAGATAATGAGATGCCTAAGATGAAATAGATAATGAGATGCCTAAGATGAAATAGAAAATGAGATGTCTAAGATGAAATAGATAATGAGATGCCTAAGATGAAATAGATAATGAGATGTCTAAGATGAAATAGATAATGAGATGCCTAAGATGAAATAGATAATGAGACGCCTAAGATGAAATAGATAATGAGATGCCTAAGATGAAATAGATAATGAGATGCCTAAGATGAAATAGATAATGAGATGTCTAAGATGAAATAGATAATGAGATGCCTAAGATGAAATAGATAATGAGATGCCTAAGATGAAATAGAAAATGAGATGTCTAAGATGAAATAGATAATGAGATGCCTAAGATGAAATAGATAATGAGATGTCTAAGATGAAATAGATAATGAGATGCCTAAGATGAAATAGATAATGAGACGCCTAAGATGAAATAGATAATGAGATGCCTAAGATGAAATAGATAATGAGATGCCTAAGATGAAATAGAAAATGAGATGTCTAAGATGAAATAGATAATGAGATGACTAAGATGAAATAGATAATGAGATGCCTAAGATGAAATAGATAATGAGATGCATAAGATGAAATAGATAATGAGATGCCTAAGATGAAATAGATAATGAGATGCCTAAGATGAAATAGAAAATGAGATGTCAAAGATGAAATAGATAATGAGATGCCTAAGATGAAATAGATAATGAGATGTCTAAGATGAAATAGAAAATGAGATGTCTAAGATGAAATAGATAATGAGATGCCTAAGATGAAATAGATAATGAGATGCCTAAGATGAAATAGGTAATGAGATGCCTAAGATGAAATAGGTAATGAGATGCCTAAGATGAAATAGATAATGAGATGCCTAAGATGAAATAGAAAATGAGATGCCTAAGATGAAATAGATAATGAGATGCCTAAGATGAAATAGATAATGAGATGCCTAAGATGAAATAGAAAATGAGATGCCTAAGATGAAATAGATAATGAGATGCCTAAGATGAAATAGATAATGAGATGCCTAAGATGAAATAGATAATGAGATGCCTAAGATGAAATAGATAATGAGATGTGTAAGATGAAATAGATAATGAGATGCCTAAGATGAAATAGATAATGAGATGCCTAAGATGAAATAGATAATGAGATGCCTAAGATGAAATAGATAATGAGATGCCTAAGATGAAATAGATAATGAGATGCCTAAGATGAAATAGAAAATGAGATGCCTAAGATGAAATAGATAATGAGATGCCTAAGATGAAATAGATAATGAGATGCCTAAGATGAAATAGATAATGAGATGCCTAAGATGAAATAGATAATGAGATGTGTAAGATGAAATAGATAATGAGATGCCTAAGATGAAATAGATAATGAGATGCCTAAGATGAAATAGATAATGAGATGCCTAAGATGAAATAGATAATGAGATGCCTAAGATGAAATAGATAATGAGATGCCTAAGATGAAATAGAAAATGAGATGTCTAAGATGAAATAGATAATGAGATGACTAAGATGAAATAGATAATGAGATGCCTAAGTTGAAATAGATAATAAGATGCCTAAGATGAAATAGATAATGAGATGCCTAAGATGAGAGCCTAAGAATGAACTTCCACAATGCAGTTTTCGTTATCAACAATCTTTGTATGAAAAAGTTTTTACGGCGACTGCCTTTCTCAACGAAGTGGAAATGACATTTCATTTCAAATTCGCGAGATATTCCTCGGTGAAATAAAATACTTAATTTAAAACCGTCACGGCTGATTAAGGAGGAAAATGAAGAAACAGTTTCGGTTCGAATTTTGCAATTTCAGCGAGGAGAGTCGTGACGATTCGAAAAATATAAGACTGTAATCTCGACACAAAAGCCTGTCAGCTGTAATTTGGTGCGGTGCGAAAATTGCTGTCAGTGTTGCTGAGGGATTGGTAATAAGCGCGAGACGGAATTGCAAATTGCAAGGTGAGTGTTTGAAATATACTTTTAATGAACTTTCAATCTGCTTATGCTTCTGTTGCAAAGGGAGATTAAGAAAAGGAAATTAAACAACTTTCCAGAATTGTCGTCGTCTCTCCGAATCGATATTCAAATCGAAACAGCATAAGGAGAACGACGAATTAATATCATCAGTTAGTTGTATTCTTTGGTGTAGGGGAAGTATGTTTTCAAGTGAAGTTGTTTACCTCTGAGCGGTAATTTTTTGCACATCATGGGCTAAATGGCCAGGTCACATGGACTCCGAAGGCTCAGAGAACGTTGGGGGAGGAGAACCACTGGAACAGCTGTCGGGAGACAGATGGTAGCTTCCCGTTAAGGCCATCCAGCGTGTTCTTTAACGTTGGGTTGTTTTACCTCTGAGCGGCACTTTTTTTGCACACCATGGGCTAAATGGCCAGGTCACATGGACCACGAAGGCTCAGAGAAGGTTGAGGGAGGAGACCAACTGGAACAGCTGTTGGGAGACAGATGGTAGCTTTCCGTTAAGGCCATCCAGCGTGTTCATTAACGTTGGGTTGTTTTACCTCTGAGCGGCACTTTTTTGCACACCATGGGCTAAATGGCCAGGTCACATGGACCCCGAAGGCTCAGAGAACGTTGGAGGAGGAGACCCACTGCAACAGCTGTTGGGAGACAGATGGTAGCTTCCCGTCAGGGCCATCCAGCGTGTTCATTAACGTTGGGTTGTTTTACCTGTGAGTGGCACTTTTTTTCGCACCATGGGCTAAATAGCCAGGTCACATGGACCCGAAGGCTCAGAAAACGTTGGGGGAGGAGACCCATTGGAACAGCTGTTGGGAGACAGATGGTAGCTTCCCGTCAAGGCCATCCAGCGTGTTCTTTAACGTTGGGTTGTTTTACCTCTGAGCGGCACTTTTTTGCACACCATGGGCTAAATGGCCAGGTCACATGGACCACGAAGTCTCAGAGAAGGTTGGGGGAGGGGACCCACTGGAACAGCTGTTGGGATGGTAGCTTCCCGTTAAGGCCATCCAGCGTGTTCTTTAACTTTGGGTTGTTTTACCTCTGAGCGGCACTTTTTTGCACACCATGGGCTAAATGGCCAGGTCACATGGACCACGAAGGCTCAGAGAACGTTGGGGGAGGAGACCCACTGGAATAGCTGTTAGGAAACAGATGGTAGCTTCCCGTCAAGGCCATCCAGCGTGTTCTTTAACGTTGGGATGTTTTACCTCTGAGCGGCACTTTTTTGCACACCATGGGCTAAAAGGCCAAGTCACAAGGACCCCGAAGGCTCAGAGAAGGTTGGAGGAGGGGGACCCACTGGAACAGCTGTTGGGAGACAGATGGTAGCTTCCCGTCAAGGCCATCCAGCGTGTTCTTTAACGTGCACAGGGTATGGGTCTCCCGAACACGGGGTCACGGCTTAACATCCCATCCGACGGACGGCTGACTTTCCAACTTATCGGTGACCCTTACTGACCACAGGGCGGGGAGTTTTGCGGAGATAGTCTCAATGCTGATCCAGCTGGGACTTGAACCTGGGAACTGCAGATGGCAAGCTTGACGCGCTACTGACTGAGCCACACCCGCCGCAATGTGCAGTAGAGTTTGTGCACGTTAAACAACACTCTGAATGGCTTAACGGGATGTTACTATCTGTCTCTTGTCCAGTGGGTCCTCATCTTCAACCTTCAATGAGCCTTGGGGGTCCTTTTGACCTAGCTATTTAAGGGGCGGTGGTGGCTCATTTGGTAACGCGCCAGGCTCGTAATCTCCAGTTCCCAGGTTCGAGTCCCAGCTGGGTCAGCGTTGTGATTTATCTCGGCAAAATTCCCCGCCTGCCCACGGTCAGTAGAGGACACCAATGAACTTGGAAAGGCCGCCGTCCGTCGGATGGGATGTTAAGCGGTAGTCCGTGCGGGAGAGCCATATCCTGTGCACGTTAAAGAACACGCTGGATGGCCTTGACGGGAGGCTACCATCTGTCTCCCAACAGCTGTTCCAGTGGGTCCCCTCCCCAAACCTTCTCTGAGCCTTCAGGGTTCATGTGACCTGGCCATTTAGCCCATAGTTTGCAAAACAGTGTCGCTCAGAGGTAAAACAACCCAACGTTAAAGAACACGTTGGATGGTGTTGACGGGATGCTACCATCTGTCTCCCAACAGCTGTTCCAGTGTGTCCCCTCCCCAACCTTCTCTGAGCCTTCTGGGTCCATGTGATCTGGCCATTTAACCCATGGTGTGCAAAATAGTGCCTCTCATAGGTAAAACAACCCAACCCATTTGCTAATTTCAACGCCAAAAATCAATATATATCTACTCGAAAAAATTGTTATTTAAATTAATCATATATTTAATAGCTCTCGTAAAAATGAAATTTTGAAGGAAATCTTTTTAACTATTTTATTACAGCTGTAAATATTTAAAGAAACCCTTGCAAGTTTAGTCAATTACTTCAAAAGAACACCAATCCAATCTGGAAGGAAAACGTTCGCCTGGGGATATATTTATATGTTATTTTTGGCCTTGAAGAACCATAAAAAGCCATCTCTGAAAGAATAATCAAAAATGCCATGAATACTTTATCTGCGATGGAAAAGTTTGTGAGCCATATAAACACACTTTCACATCTTCTAATAGGACATCATCCAGCATGAATACGAAGAACTGCAAATGCAGACTTTGATATTATTATACGTTCCAAAACATTCACTTCTCTGGGTTGTTTTACCTCTGAGCGGCACTTTTTTGCACACCATGGGCTAAATGGGCAGGCCATAACGACCCCGAAGGCTCAGAGAATGTTGGGGTAGGGGACCCACTGGAACATCTGTTGGGAGACAGATGGTAGCCTCCCGTCAAGGCCATCCAGCGTGTTCTTTAACGTTGGGCTGTTTTACCTCTGAGCGGCACTTTTTTGCACACCATGGGCTAAATGGGCAGGCCAGAACGACCCCGAAGGCTTAGAGAATGTTGGGGGAGGGGACCCACTGGAACATCTGTTGGGAGACAGATGGTAGCCTCCCGTCAAGGCCATCCAACGTGTTCTTTAACGTTGGGTTGTTTTACCTCCGAGCGACACTTTTTTGCACACAATGGGCTAAATGGCCAGGTCACAAAGACCTGGTTGGACCTCAGAGAAGGTTGAGGGAGGAGACCCACTGGAACATCCGTTGGGAGACAGATGGTAGCCTCTCGTCAAGGCCATCCAGCGTGTTCTTTAACGTGCCCAGGCTGTGGTTCTGTCGCATACGGAGTCACAGCTTAACGTCCCATCCGACGGACGGCGGCCTTTCCAAGCCCATCGGTGTCCCCTACTGACCGTGCGCAGGGCTGGGAATTTTGCGGAGATAAATCTCGACGCTGACCCAGCTGAGACCCGAACCTGGAAACTGCAGATTACGAGCCTGGCGCGCTACCGACTGAGACAGCCCCGTCCCCACTTCTCTGGGTGCTTTAGGGTGAATCTAAACCTTTGGTTATTTGCTTTAGCTAGACGACGTATGAAAAAGATATTGCCTTTTGTAGAGTTTCTAGATTCGGTTCTCTACATTTCACTCTACATTAGGTTGAAACTTGTGCATTACAGCGGTCGTATAGTTTGTAAAGTCGCTCAAAAAAGTATCCGAACGCTATGGTTGATGACAGAATTCAGAAAAAAATATTTGGCAACGATTTTTTTTTTATTAGAAATTACGTCACGTGACACGAAGTTTGCCAGATCACTAAAATCTAAAAAAAATTCGTTGCCAGATATTTTTTCCGAATTCTGTCATCAACCATAGCGTTCGGATACTTTTCTGAGCGACTGTAGGTGGTCATATTATTTTGATACTAGATCGTGTGGGCTCACTCACGGAAATATTGAGCGTGTGCAGTTACCGTTCACAGCAAACTGGAACGGTTGCGGTTAATGTTCACAGCACATTGGATCGTGTGAGCTCACAAAGACCTGGATCGTGTGGGCTCACTCACAGAAATATTGAGCGTGTGCAGTTACCGTTCACAGCAAACTGGAGCGGTTGCGGTTAATGTTCCCAGCACATTGGATCGTGTGAGGTCACAAAGACCTGGATCGTGTGAGGTCACAAAGACCTGGATCGTGTGGACTCACTCACGGAAATATTGAGCGTGTGCAGTTACCGTTCGCAGCAAACTGGAGCGTGTGCAGTAACTGCACACGTTTCAGTTTGCTGTGAACGGTAACTGGAGCGTATACAGTTGCTGTACACGCTCCAGATATTTTTCCTGAATTCTGTAATCACGTGACACGAAGGTTGCCAGATCACTAATTTCTAGAAAAAAAATCTTTGCCAGATATTTTTTCTATGGCTGATTACAGAATTCAGAAAAAAATATCTGGCAACGATTTTTTTTTTAGAAAATAATGATCTGGCAACCTCTGTGTGGGATCGTGTGAGCTCATAAAAACCTGGATCGTGTGGGCCCACTGACAGAAATATTGAACGTGTGTAGTTACCGTTCACAGCAAACTGGAGCGGTTGCGGTTAATGTTCACAGCGCATTGGATCGTGTGAGCTCACAAAGACCTGGATCGTGTGGGCTCACTCACGGAAATATTGAGCGTGTGCAGTTACCGTTCACAGCAAACTGGAGCGTGTGCAGTAACTGCACACGCTCCAGTTTGCTGTGAACGGTAACTGGAGCGTGTACAGTTGCTGTACACGCTCCAGATATTTTTCCTGAATTCTGTAATCACGTGACACGAAGGTTGCCAGATCACTAATTTCTAAAAAATTGGTTACCAGATATTTTTTCTGAATTCTGTCATCAACCATAGTGTTCGGATACTTTTTTGAGCGACTGTATATACCTAAACAATATATTCCATAAAGAAGATTGCTTATTGAGAGAGATATGTTTGTTTACATTCATTAAATAATCATTACAACTACTTAAGGTCATGGAAGAGCCAAAAGTATTCGGTAGCATATTTGTTTTATGTATGATTTCGCGTATTTTTTTTTTGCGGGAAATATCTCGTGATAGTGCAACTGATCTCATTTTCGTAATGGTGGAAGTTGTTTGTCCGGACCTTTAGTAGAACATTCATGAAATGCTAACGTAGGAAGCGTTATAACGCGGAATGAAAATGCTCACCAATTAACTGAGAATTACTTATGATAGACATTTCGTCAGATTAAATTACACCCCACCCATGTCAATGGGGGGCGGGGGTGGCTTAATCGGTAGCGCGCCAGGCTCGTAATCTGTAGTTCCCAGATTCGAGTCCCAGCTGGGTCAGCGTTGAGATTTATCTCCGCAAAAATTCCCCGCCCTACCCACGGTCAGTAGGGGACACCGATGGGCTTGGAAAGGCCGCCGTCTGTCGGATGGAACGTTAAGCCGAGGCCCCGTGTGCGGGAGAGCCATACCCTGTGCACTTTAAAGAAACGCTGGATGGCCTTGACGGGAGGCTACCATCTGTCTCCCAACAGCAGTTCCAGTGGGTCCCCTCCCCCAACCTTCTCTGAGCCTTCGGGGTCCTTGTGACCTGGCCATTTAGCCCATGGTGTGCAAGAAAGTGCCGCTCAGAGGTAAAACATCCCAACGTTAAAGAACACGCTGGATGGCCTTGACGGGAGGCTACCATCTATCTCCCAACAGCTGTTCCAGTGGGTCCCCTCCCCCAACCTTCTCTGAGCCTTCGGGGTCCATGTGACCTGGCCATTTAGCCCATGGTGTGCAAAAAAGTGCCGCTCAGAGGTAAAACAACCCAACGTTAAAGAATACGCTGGATGGCCTTGACGGGAGGTTACCATCTGTCTCCCAACAGCTGTTCCAGTGGGTCCCCTCCCCCAACCTTCTCTGAGCCTTCGGGGTCCATGTGGCCTGGCCACTTAGCCCATGGTGTGCAAAAAAGTGCCGCTCAGAGGTAAAACATCCCAACGTTAAAGAACACGCTGGATGGCCTTGACGGGAGGCTACCATCTGTCTCCCAACAGCTGTTCCAGTGGGTCCCCTCCCCCAACCTTCTCTGAGCCTTCGGGTTCCTTGTGACCTGGCCATTTAGCCCATGATGTGCAAAAAAGTGCCGCTCAGAGGTAAAACAACCCAATCCAACTGGCTAACTTGTCTGTTTCGTGCGAGGACGCCAGAATACGTCTTTCGTGAGGAGCGTGATAGCGTGCATTTCTGGCCAGTGGTCAGTCCTCGAGGCTTCGTGCCGCGTTCGCATGACGTGGCCCTGTCAATAGCAGTGTGCCTGGAAGTAGTGAGGGCGTGACACGTTCCCAGGAAACCCTCGAAGGATAATTTTGCTAGCAACTCCAGAGCTGAAACTTCTTCAACTCTTTGTGTCTTCCGCTGACAGAAGTTTCATCACAAAAGTTTGTTGCCGACTTCTATGTGACAACGAAACTATCAACTCTAACAACGATGTCAAAGAAGTTTATCTGAAAAATTGTCTCTGGTACATTATTCTGTGAAAAAAAAAATATTTTCGATATCAGATGTTAAGTACACTCGCTCAATAAGTATCCGAACACTATGGTTGATTACAGAATTCGAAAAAATATCTGGCAACGATTTTTTTAGAAATTAGTGATCTGGCAACCTTTGTCTACTGTACCCGAAGCTTTCAAGTACCCGCCGTCCGTCGGATGGGACGTTTAGCCGTGTCCAGAAGTGCGGGAGAGCCATACCCTGTTCACGTTAAAGAACACACTGGATGGCCTTGACGGGAGGTTACTATCTGTTTCCCAACAGCTGTTACAGTGGGTCACCTCCCCCAACCTTCTCTGAGCCTTCGGGGTTCTTGTGACGTGGCCATTTAGCCCAATGTGTGCAAAAAAGTGCCGCTCAGAAGTAAAACAACCCAACGTTAAAGAACACGCTGGATGCCCTTGACGGGAAGCTGCCATCTATCTCCCAAAAGCTGTTCCATTGGGTTTCCTGCCCCAACCTTCTCTGAGCCTTCGGGGTCCTTGTGACCTGGCCATTCAGCCCATGGTGTGCAAAAAATTGCCGCTCAGAGGTAAAACAACCAAACGTTAAAGAACACAGTGAATGTCCTTGACGGGAGTCTACCATATGTCTCCCAAAAGCTGTTCCAGTGGGTCCTCTCCACCAACCTTCTCTGAGCCTTCGGAGTCCTTGTGACCTGGCCATTTAGCCCATGGTGTTCAAAAAATTGCCGCTCAGAGGTAAAACTACCAAACGTTAAAGAACACAGTGAATGTCCTTGACGGGAGTCTACCATCTGTCTCCCAACAGCTGTTCCAGTGGGTCCCCTCCCCCAACCTTCTGTGAGCCTTCGGGGTCCTTGTGACCTGGCCATTTAGGCCATGGTGTGCAAAAAAAGTGCCGCTCAGAGGTAAAACAACCCAACGTTAAAGAACACAGTGAATGTCCTTGACGGGAGTCTACCATCTGTCTCCCAACAGCCGTTCCAATGGGTCCCCTCCCCCAACCTTCTCTGAGCCTTCAGGGTCCTTGTGACCTGGCCATTTAGGCCATGGTATGCAAAAAAAGTGCCGCTCAGAGGTAAAACAACCCAACGTTAAAGAACACAGTGAATGGCCTTGACGGGAGTCTACCATCTGTCTCCCAACAGCCGTTCCAATGGGTCCCCTCCCCCAACCTTCTCTGAGCCTTCAGGGTCCTTGTGACCTGGCCATTTAGCCCATTGAGTGTAAAAAAAGTGCTGTCTGTCGGATGGGACTTTAAGCCGTATCTCATTTCGCGACAGAGTCAAACCGTTACAACAACAAAACATGTCCGTGGAAGTCCCCCGGATGTGAAACAAGATATACGCAGAGTTTTATAAGCGATCTTCTGGACAAATAGGTTGAATATTCATAAGCACTTCCATCATCCTGCCACGCAGGTTGTGTTGACCCTAAAGTGTGCCCGAACATCCATAACCCATACTGCTATGTGTCACACAAGGGAGGTGCCATTAATCACGTCAAGCCTTACTGCTCCTGGCTGACCATGTACAAAGTGTCTAATTAGCACAATGTGGCCGAAATTATCGGCTTTAAAAAAACGACGAAAATTAAGTTTTTTTTTTTTCCGATAAACACAGTTGAGAAATAAGCATTTGTTATTGTTTAAGTAAGAGCAGAAAACCTTAATGGATTTTTAAAACTAAGACTATTAGGGTGATGTAGGTTATGTTTTTTAATTTAGCGAAAATAGGTGGAAAAATATTCAGATTTATTTAGTTTCTTTAAAATAATTAATGTTAATATTAACATGTGATCGATTCGAATTCAGTTCAGTGTAGATTATTGAATGCTCTATGCTTTAAAGAATGTTAATAATGTCTTATACTCGATATTTTAGGGGCGGGGGTGGCTCAGTCGGTAGCGCGCCAGGCTCGTAATCTGTAGTTCCCAGGTTCGAGTCCCAGCTGGGTCAGCGTTGAGATTTATCTCCGCAAAATTCCCCGCCCTGCCCACGGTCAGTAGGGGACACCGATGGGCTTGGAAAGGCCGCCGTCCGTCGGATGGGACGTTAAGCCGTGGCGCCGTGTGCGGGAGAGACGTGCACGTTAAAGAACACGCTGGATGGCCTTGACGGGAGGATACCATCTGTCTCCCAACAGCTGTTCCAGTGGGTCCCCTCCCCCAACCTTCTCTGAGCCTTCGGGTTCCTTGTGACCTGGCCATTTAGCCCATGGTGTGCAAAAAAGTGCCGCTCAGAGGTAAAACAACCCAACATTTTAGTTTTTCGGCTAATAATTAAGTATATGGATTTTTCTTAAGATAAATGGTGTATGTCTTTAGTAATATTTTGGGTTTTATTTATATCGATAATGTCTTGTTCCGAATGAGGTCTGCTTCTCAGCCATTTATAGTCCTGTAGATTCCACATTTTGTACATGCACTCTCATTATAGTCCTCACAAAGGAACCGATGGGCTTGGAAAGGCCGCCATCCGTCGAATGGGACGTTAAGCCATGGTCTTGAGTGCGGGTTGGGTTGTTTTACCTCTGAGCGCCACTTTTTTGCACACCATGGGTTAAATGGCCAGGCTACATGGACCACGAAGGCTCAGAGAAGGTTGGGGGAGGGGACCCACTGGAATAGCTGTTGGGAGACAGATGGTAGCCTCACGTCAACACCATCCAGCGTGTTCTTTAACGTTGGGTTGTTTTACCTCTGAGCGGCACTTTTTTGCGCACCATGGGCTAAATGGCCAGGTCACATGGACCCCGAAGGCTCAGAGAAGGTTGGGGGAGGGGACACACTGGAACAGCCGTTGGGAGACAGATGGTAGCCTCCCATCAAGGCCATCCAGCGTGTTCTTTAACGTGCACAGGGTATGGCTCTCCCGCACACGGAGCCACGGCTTAACGTCCCATCCGACGGACGGCCGCCTTTCCAAGCCCATTGGTGTCCCCCTAGTGACCGTGGGCAGGGCGGGGGAATTTTGCGGAGATAAATCTCAACGCTGACCCAGCTGGGACTCGAACCTGGGGACTGCAGATTACGAGCCTTGCGCGCTACCAACTGAGCCACCCCCGCCCCATTATTCGAAGTATTATATTATACTCTTCAAAACACTTTAACAAGACAAAAAAAACTTCTACTTTAGTTCACTTAATAGTCGCACTTAAGTATTACCATTTGTAAACACGTACTTATTAGCATAATCAACAAATAATATTGAACCTTTCAGTTCCAAATAAATTGCGTGATAATTTGTTTCAATTAACGAAGAGTGTAAATATGTTTCTAAAATTTGTATGCGAACAAATATAATAAAGATCGGTTTATACGTTTATTTTACGAACTCCACTGAAATGCATAAATATTCAACAGTTTCATTTCTGAAACTTCATTTTGGTAATTACGCTGATTGCATCAGACATATATATGTATCGATATTTATCTTTTTCTAAGCGACAAACTATTTCAAGTTTGCATTAATGTCTGGTATTATTAATAATAACGTTCAATTCAACCAGCCATTTAATATGAAACTTTGGAATATGAATTGATGCATTGGATTGTTTTACCTCTGAGCGACACTTTTTTGCACACGTTGGGCTAAATGGCCAGGCCACAAGGACCCCGAAGGCTCAGAGAAGGTTGGGGGAGGGGACCCGCTGGAACAGCTGTTGGGAGACAGATGGTAGCCTCCCGTCAAGGCCATCCAACGTGTCCAACCCAAGTGGGACTCGAACCTGGGAACTGCAGTTGGGTTGGGTTGTTTTACCTCTGAGCGGCACTTTTTTGCACACCATGGGCTAAATGGCCAGGTCACATGGACCCCGAAGGCTCAGAGAAGGTTGGGGGAGGGGACCCACTGGAACAGTTGTTGGGAGACAGATGGTAGCCTCCCGTCAAGGCCATCCAGTGTGTTCTTTAACGTGCACAGGATATGGCTCTCCCGCACACGGGGCCACGGCTTTACGTCCCATCCGACGGACGGCGGCCTTTCCAAGCCCATCGGTGTCCCCTACTGACCGTGGGCAGGGCGGGGAATTTTGCGGAGATAAATCTCAACGCTGACCCAGCTGGGACTCGAACCTGGGAACTACAGATTACGAACCTGGTGCGCTACCGACTGAGCCACCCCCGCCCCTGGGAACTGCAGATTACAATCCTAGCGTACTACCGACTGAGCCACCCCCGCCCCTCTTGTTTCTGGACTTCAATTTGTTGGTGAAAAACCTAATTTTCTCATTCTCAGAGTCTCCTGTTATCATTGGGTTGGGTTGTTTTACCTCTGAGCGGCACTTTTTTGTACATCATGGGCTAAATGGCCAGGTCACATGGACCCCGAAGGCTCAGAGATGGTTGGGGGAGGGGACCCATTGGAACAGCTGTTGAGAGACGTCCCATCCGATGGACGGCGGCCTTTCCAAGCCCATTGGTGTCCCCTAGTGACCGTGGGCAGCGCGGGGGAATTTTGCGGAGATAAATCTCCGCCTCCCGTCAAGGCCATCCAGCGTGTTCTTTAACGTGCACAGGGTATGGCTCTCCCGTACAAGAGGCCACGGCTTAACGTCCCATCCGACGGACGGCGGCCTTTTCAAGCCCATCGGTGTCCCCTACTGACCGTGGGCAAGGCGGGGAAATTTTGTGGAGATAAATCTCAACGACTGACCCAGCTGGGACTCGTACCTGGGAATACAGATTACGCGCCTGGCGCGCTACCGACTGAGCCACCCCCGCCCCAATGAATTGATGCGAAACGTTTCTAATAAAAATAATTGTAAATGAAACTAAGATTAATTCGAATGCAAAAAGAAAAGAATTTTAATCTATTGCAGGAACAACACTTGTCAAACTCATAAATTCGAATACTATTACAAAATAAACGAATCTTTTAATTTGAGTTAATGTTACAATTTAATAAATGGTTATTTTGAATCTGTGGTGTACCAAGGTTTATTTTTAATCCTAACTTTTGGGGGTTTGAGTAACGTATTTTATAAAGTAGCCTACTCTCGGAAGTCAGAGACTCAAGACGTTAAAAGCCGCCCATTGGTGGGGCGGGGGTGGCTCAGTCGGTAGCGCGCCAGGCTCGTAATCTGTAGTTCCCAGGTTCGAGTCCCAGCTGGGTCAGCGTTGAGATTTATCTCCGCAAAATTCCCCGCCCTGCCCACGGTCAGTAGGGGACACCGATGGGCTTGGAAAGGCCGCCGTCCGTCGGATGAGACGTTAAGCCGTGGCCCCGTGTGCGTGAGAGCCATACCCTGTGCACGTTAAAGAACACGCTGGATGGCCTTGACGGAAGGCTACCATCTGTCTCCCAACAGCTGTTCCAGTGGGTCCCCTCCCCCAACCTTCTCTGAGCCTTCGGGGTCCATGTGACCTGGCCATTTAGCCCATGGTGTGGAAAAAAGTGCCGCTCAGAGGTAAAACAACCCAAACAACCCGCCCATTGGTCTCAAACCCCTTCTAAAAACAGAGACTCAAGACGTTAAAAGCCCCACTTCCTTTTGAACTCAACCCCTCCTCAGAATCTAGAGACCGAAGAATTTAAAGCCCTTCCCCTTATTGGACTCAACCCAGCTTTTAAAATAGGAGACTTAAGACTTTAAAAGACCTTGTATTGGATTCAATCTCCCTTCCCTCGAAAACCAAAGACTCAGGACGTTAAAATTCTAACTAATGAACTCAATTCCCTCTCTCGAAAAACAGAGAATCAAGATGTTAACGGCCCCCTATTGGGAACGCCCCTCCCCCGAAAAAAAAACTCAAGACTTTAAAATCCTACCTAATGGACTCAATCCCCTCCCTCGAAAATCAGAGAATGAAGAGGTTAACGGCCCCGTATTAGAAACGCCCCTCCCCCCCCGAAAAACTCAAAACGTTAAAAACCTATTGGACTTCACCCCCCTCCCTTTCACGGGAAATTTCTTGTTACGCCCCCTATGGCCAAGCAGTGGGCGTTGCCCAGGGTTCCAATTTCAATGGGACTCCAAATTCGGAGAAAAAAAATCGGGCCGAATAAATTAAAATAAAAGAAACATAAAAAAAACAAAAACAGAAACAAAATGAAAATAGAAACTTAAAGTAATATTTTAAGCGCATGTAGAATTTTTTTTAAAAGCGTTTTGTAAAAATTTTTAAACACAGGTGAAATTTTTTTTCACCTGTGTTTATTGAAAAAGATTTTCCATCGAGATAAATCTCAAAACTTGCAGGATTGGGTCTCGACCTGGAAACAGCAGATTACGAACCTGACCCGCTGCCGATTGAGCCAAGCGCTTTCCTGGGTGATCCATTATGTGATGCTGACCACGCCTTCGTAACAACGAAACTTTGGTTTTTTTTTTGTTTTTTTTTTGACAATTTGAACATGTGATTACTTAGTTGCTTAAACATATAACAGAACAACATACTACTTTAAAATATGGAAATTCTTCTGTAATTTGGGTTGTTTTACCTCTGAGCGGCATTTTTTTGCACACCATGGGCTAAATGGCCAGGTCACAAGGACCCCGAAGGCTCAGAGATGGTTGGGGGAGGGGACCCACTGGAACGGCTGTTGGGAGACAGATGGTAGCCTCCCGTCAAGGCCATCCAGCGTGTTCTTTAACGTTGGGTTGTTTTATCTCTGAGAGGCACTTTTTTGCACACCATGGGCTAAATGGCCATGTCGCAAGGACCCCGAAGGCTCAGAGAAGGTTGGGGGAGGGGACCCACTGGAACAGCTGTTGGGAGACAGATGGTAGCCTCCCGTCAAAGCCATCTAGCGTGTTCTTTAATGTTGGGTTGTTTTACGTCTGAGCGGCCTTTTTTGTACACATGGGCTAAATGGCCAGGTCACATGGACCCCGAAGGCTCAGAGAAGGTTGGGGGAGGGAACCCACTGGAACAGCTGTTGGGAGACAGATGGTTCCCTCCCATCAAGGCCATTAAGTGTGTTCTTTAACGTGCACAGGGTCTGTCTCTCCCACTCACGGGGCCACGGCTTAACGTCCCATCCGTCGGACGGCGGCCTTTCCAAGCACATCGGTGTCCCCTACTGACCGTGGGCAGGGCGGGAGTTTTGCGGAGATAAATCTCAATGCTGACCCAGCTGGGGGCGCTGGTGGCTCAGTCGGTAGCGCGCCAGGCTCGTAATCTGTAGTTCCCAGGTTCGAGTCCCAGCTGGGTGATCGTTGAGATTTATCTCTGCAAAATTTCCCCGCCCTGCCAACGGTCAGTAGGGGACACCGATGGGCTTGAAAAGGCCACCGTCCGTCGGATGGGACGTTAAGCCGTGGCCCCGTGTGCGGGAGAGCCATATCCTGTGCACGTTAAAGAACACGTTGGATGGCCTTGACGGGAGGCTACCATCTGTCTCCCAACAGCTGTTCCAGTGGGTCCCCTCCACAAACCTTCTCTGAGCCTTCGGGGTCCATGTGACCTGGACATTTAGCCCATGGTGTGGAAAAAAGTGCCGCTCTGAGGTAAAACAATCCAATCCAATCTGACCCAGCTGCTACTCAAACCTGGGAATTGCAGATTATGAGCCTGGCGCGCTGCCGACTGAGCCACCCCCGCCCCTATTCTTCTGTAATGACCCTGTATATCAAGACCAGAGCAAGACAGATGGTAGCCTCCCGGCAAGGGCACCCAGCGTGTTCTTTAACGTTGGGTAGTTATACCTCTGAGCGGCGCTTAATTGCACACCATGGGCTAAATGGCCAGGTCGCATGGACCCCGTATGCTCAGAGAAAGTTGTTGGAAGTGACCCACTGGAACAGCTGTTAGGAGATAGATGGTAGCATCCCGTCAAGGCCATCCAGCGTGTTCTTTAACGTGCACAGGGTGTGGCTCTCCATACACGGGACCACGGCTTAACCTCCCATCCGACGGACGGCGGCCTTTCCAAGCCCATCGGTGTCCCCTACTCACCGTGGGCAGGGCGGGGAGTTTTGCGGCGATAAATCTCAACGCTGACACAGCTGGGACTCGAACCTGGGAACTACAGATTACGAGCCTGGCGCGCTACCGACTGAGCCACCCCCGCCCCAAACCACTTTGGACTAGTCTGTTCTCCATTATTAAAGCGACTTTATCACAGTGTTTTAAAATGTTTTTTTTTAAATGGGCTGCAATACCAAAATATTAGAGAACTTGCATGTAATGTCCATAGGAATCTAGATTCGAAGTTCTATAGCTTCTAAAATACAGTATGCATTTAATGTGAAAATGTGACAGAAGATCATTTGAAATTATGATAAAATACATTTAAATATCGATTTTCAACAATATTTGTTCAATATTTAAAACGTTATGGAGACTGGAATATTTCTTAAAAATTGAGTTGCAAATAATTGGTTGTCCTGACTGGGATTCGAACCCAGGTCTCCAGAAACATGCCGGGCAACCTGGGTTCGAATCCCGATCAGGAAAACCAATTTTTCCCTTATTTGAAAATTTTTCGATATTGTCGAGTTTTATTTTTGTAAATTTACAGATTGTCAAATATTATTCTTATAATTTTCCAGATTTTCAAGTTTCGTTCTTAAGAAATTTCCAGATTGTTAAATATTTTTTTACAAGTTTTAGATTGCCAAGTTCCATTCTTATAGTTTTCCAGATTGTCAAGTTTTGTTGTTATAATTTTTCAGATTGTCAAATACTGTTTTTTTTTTTCATTTTCAGATTGTTAAGTTTCATTCTTATAAATTTCTAGATAGTTAAACATTATTTTCACAGTTTTTAGATTGCTAAGTTCTGTTTTTTATAATTTTCCATAATGTTAAGTTTTGTTCTTATAACTTTCCAGATTATTAAATACTTTATAATTTCAATTATCAAGTTTCGTTATAAATTTCTAGATTGTCAAGTTTTGTTGACATCAATCCTCCCCTCAGTGAGGGCCACCCCCTAGTCGTCTTAGGGGTATAGTCACCCTGGCGGGGATGAGGACCACCCCCTAGTCGTATTAGGGGGTCTAGTCACCCTAGGGGAGGAGGAGGTCTAGGTCGTAGTCGTCTTAGGGGTATAGTCACCTTAGGATGGAGGAGGACCATCCCTAGTCGTCTTAGGGGTATAGTCACCTTAGGATGGAGGAGGACCATCCCTAGTCGTATTAGGGGGTCTAGTCACTCTAGGAGAAGAGGAGGAGGGCCACCCCCTAGTCGTCTTAGGGGTATAGTCACCCTAGCGGGGAGGAGGACCATCCCCTAGTCCCCCTAGTCGTATTAGGGGGTCTAGTCACCCTAGGGGAGGAAGAGGGCCACCCCCTAGTCGTCTTAGGGATATAGTCACCTTAGGGTGGAGGAGGACCACCCCTAGTCGTATTAGGGGGTCTAGTCGCCCTAGGGGGGAGGAGGACCATCCCCTAGTCGTATTAGGGGGTCTAGTCACCCTAGTGGAGGAAAAGAGCAACCCCCTAGTCGTTTTAGGGGTATAGTCACCCTAGGGGGGAGGAGGACTACCCCTAGTCGTATTAGGGGGCTAGTCACCCTAGAGGAGGAGGAGGAGGAGGAGGAGGAGGAGGAGGAGGAGGAGGAGGAGGAGGGCCACCCACTAGTCGTCTTAGGGGTATAGTCACCCTAGGGGGAGGAGGACCACCCCCTAGTCGTATTAGGGGGTCTAGTCACCCTAGGGGAGGAAGAGGGCCACCCCCTAGTCGTCTTAGGGGTATAGTCACCTTAGGGTGGAGGAGGACCATCCCTAGTCGTATTAGGGGGTCTAGTCACCCTAGAAGAAGAGGAGGAGGGCCACTCCCTAGTCGTCTTAGGGGTATAGTCACCCTAGCGGGGAGGAGGACCATCCCCTAGTCGTATTAGGGGGTCTAGTCACCCTAGGGGAGGAAGAGGGCCACCCCCTAGTCGTCTTAGGGATATAGTCACCTTAGGGTGGAGGAGGACCATTCCTAGTCGTATTAGGGGGTCTAGTCACCCTAGGAGAAGAGGAGAAGGGCCACCCCCTAGTCGTCTTAGGGGTATAGTCACCCTAGCGGGGAGGAGGACCATCCCCTAGTCGTATTAGGGGGTCTAGTCACCCTAGTGGAGGAAAAGAGCAACCCCCTAGTCGTTTTAGGGGTATAGTCACCCTAGGGGGGAGGAGGACTACCCCTAGTCGTATTAGGGGGCTAGTCACCCTAGAGGAGGAGGAGGAGGAGGAGGAGGAGGAGGAGGAGGAGGAGGGCCACCCACTAGTCGTCTTAGGGGTATAGTCACCCTAGGGGGAGGAGGACCACCCCCTAGTCGTATTAGGGGGTCTAGTCACCCTAGGGGAGGAAGAGGGCCACCCCCTAGTCGTCTTAGGGGTATAGTCACCTTAGGGTGGAGGAGGACCATCCCTAGTCGTATTAGGGGGTCTAGTCACCCTAGAAGAAGAGGAGGAGGGCCACTCCCTAGTCGTCTTAGGGGTATAGTCACCCTAGCGGGGAGGAGGACCATCCCCTAGTCGTATTAGGGGGTCTAGTCACCCTAGGGGAGGAAGAGGGCCACCCCCTAGTCGTCTTAGGGGTATAGTCACCTTAGGGTGGAGGAGGACCACCCCTAGTCGTATTAGGGGGTCTAGTCGCCCTTGGGGGGGAGGAGGACCACCCCCTAGTCGTATTAGGGGGTCTAGTCACCCTAGTGGAGGAGGAGAGCAACCCCCTAGTCGTTTTAGGGGTATAGTCACCCTAGGGGGAAGGAGGACCACCCCTAGTCGTATTAGGGGGCTAGTCACACTAGAGGAGGAGAAGGAGGAGGAGGCCACCCACTAGTCGTCTTAGGGGTATAGTCACCCTAGGGGGAGGAGGACCACCCCCTAGTCGTATTAGGGGGTCTAGTCACCCTAGGGGAGGAGGAGGGCCACCCCCTAGTCGTCTTAGGGGTATAGTCACCTTAGGGTGGAGGAGGACCACCCCCTAGTCGTATTAGGGGGTCTAGTCACCTTAGTGGAGGAGGAGGGCAACCCCCTAGTCGTCTTAGGGGTATAGTCACCCTAGGGGGGAGGAGGGCCACCCCCTAGTCGTATTAGGGGGTCTAGTCACCCTAGGGGAGGAGGAGGAGGGCCACCCCCTAGTCGTCTTAGGGGTATAGTCACTATTCGGATTGACAAATATTATTCTTTTTAATTTTTAGATTGTCAAGTTTTTTTCGTATAATTTGTTTCGGATTATTCGTTTAATTTCTCAGCTTTTTAAGAACGAAACTTCACAAATTCCATAATGACAAGTTTTGTTCTTATAAATTTTGATCGTCAAGTTTTATTCTTATAATTTTCAATATTTCTAAACCTCAATTTTTGGCAATTTCCGGGTCATCATGTATCACGTTCTCTTCGCAGATTATTCCATTTCTGTACAGTCGCTCTAAAAAGTATCCGAACACTACGGTCGATAACAGAATTCAGAAAAAATATCGAAGACTTTTTTTTAGAAATGAGTGATCTGGCAACCTTCGTGTCACGTGACACGAAGGTTGCCAGATCACTCATTTCTAAAAAAAAAATCGTTGCCAGATATTTTTTCTGAATTCTGTAATCGACCATAGTGTTCGGATACGTTTTCGACACGAAGGTTGCCAGATCGCTAATTTCTAAACCTGGATCGTGTGGGCCCATTCACAGTAATATTGATCGTGTGCAGTTACCGTTCACAGCAAACTGGAGCGTGTGCAGTTACTGCACACGCTCCAGTTTGCTGTGAACGGTAACTGGAGCGTGTACAGCTGCTGTACACGCTCCAGATATTTTTCCTGAATTCTGTAATCACGTGACACGAAGGTTGCCAGATCACTAATTCCTAAAAAAAAAAAAATCTTTGCCAGATATTTTTTTTTTCTGAATTCTGTAATCAACCACAGTGTTCGGATACTTTTTTTTTTTGAGCGACTGTACCTTATCAATTTTTTTTCCCTTTTCCCCTTATCCTACCTTCAGAAACAAACTAAACGAAGTCTTCAAAATTCCTCTTTTTACTTCATTCGAAACAGGTACGAGCAGATTCTTGAAGAGATGCCAAGTAATCAATCTTAAAACCGCCATTAACGGAATGGGAGACTGGTCATCTTACAAACAAGACAAACACGTATCCTTTACCCAGCTAGTGCGCTGTTAGGAAACATTAAAGATTTCATTTTTATTTTCAAACGCATTTGTGTTCCTCCTATCCACTCAGACATCACGACTATAATTTTAATCACACCTAATGCAATGTCCCCAGCGTAATTTTACCTTTCCAAATATAACGCACATATCAGCCATTTCATAATTATGGTCGCATTCCCTTTCACGAGCAGGCTATCATCTACGTCACTTACAAAATTAACGACACTGTAACAGCATAAGTCACCGGCTGAACCATTAGCAGCAAATGATGACTAGTTTCTGGTGATGATAGCTTTCTCCACAACTTGCCTCCTACAGTCATCTGCATCCCTCAAGGCAAAACAGATAGTTCAGGAAAGACAGTTAATCATAAAGCACTGGGAAAGTACAAATCAAATTTCCCAGGTCTGATTCTTACACTGTTATTACGATGATCAATACAGTGTTCGCAATGAAAGCTGGTATTTTTGTTAGAAGACACAGTGACAGATAAAATGGTTTATTTTAAAGTATGGAGATACATTTGTTTCATAGAGAACTCTATAAAGCATTCAACGTAACACTTTATTCATGAATATACTCGATGCACGAAGCAGTTACATTAAAATAGAGATTATCACTGTTCGAGTATTATTATTAGAGTTATCACTGTTTGATGGCAGTTCAAGTCAGTTGCTGAGGTACTCATAAATGAATTCTGGAGGATTTGGAGATTCAGGTTGGGTTGGGTTGTTTTACCTCTGAGCGACACTTTTTTGCACACCATGGGCTAAATGGCCAGGTCACATGGACCTCGAAGGTTCAGAGAAGGTTGGGGGAGGGGACCCACTGGAACAGCTGTTGGGAGACAGAAGGTAGCCTCCCGTCAAGGCCATCCAGCGTGTTCTTTAACGTTGGGTTGTTTTACCTCTGAGCGGCACTTTTTTTGCACACAATGGGCTAAATGGCCAGGTCACAAGGACCCCGAAGGTTCAGAGAAGGTTGGGGGAGGGGACCTACTGGAACAGCTGTTGGGAGACAGAAGGTAGCCTCCCGTCAAGGCCATCCAGCGTGTTCTTTAACGTTGGGTTGTTTTACCTCTGAGCGGCACTTTTTTTGCACACAATGGGCTAAATGGCCAGGTCACAAGGACCCCGAATGTTCAGAGAAGGTTGGGGGAGGGGACTCACTGGAACAGCTGTTGGGAGACAGATGGTAGCCTCCCGTCAAGGCCATCCAGCGTGTTCTTTAACGTTGGGTTGTTTTACCTCTGAGCGGCACTTTTTTGCACACCATGGGCTAAATGGCCAGGTCACATGGACCCCGAAGGCTCAGAGAAGGTTGGGGGAGGGGACCCACTGGAACAGCTGTTGGGAGACAGATGGTAGCCTCCCGTCAAGGCCATCCAGCGTGTTCTTTAACGTGCACAGGGTATGGCTCTCCTGCACATGGGGCCACGGCTTAACGTCCCATCCGACGGGCGGGGCCTTTCCAAGCCCATCAGTGTCCCCTACTGACCGTGGGCAGGGCGGGGAATTTTTGCGGAGATAAATCTCAATGCTGACCCAAATGGGACTCGAACCTGGGAACTACAGATTACGAGCCTGGCGCGCTACCGACTGAGCCACCCTCGCCCCCCAGTTGCTGAGGTACTCATAAATGAATTCTGGAGGATTTGGAGATTCAGTGGTAGCTTTAAATTGTGTTGAAACGTTCGAACAGACTGTAAAAATTGGGTCGTTTTACCTCTGAGCTGCAGTTTTGTGCATACAGTGTGATAAATGGCCAGGTCACAAGGACCCCAAGTCTCACAGCTGAGTAGCTAAGACATGGCTATTCGCAATTCCAAAAGAATGTACCGGAACATTAAAAAACGGATTGTGTGAAAATGAAAAAGGGGATAGTACAGAGAAGGGCCGGATCTAGGGGGGGGGGGGCACGCCCTAGTCGTCTTAGGGGGTCTATTCGCCCTAAGGGAGGAGGAGGGCCATCCCCTAGTCGTCTTAGGGGTATAGTCACCTTAGGGGAGGAGGAGGACCACCCCTAGTCGTATTAGGGGGTCTAGTCGCCCTAGGGGAGGAGGAGGGCCACTCCCTAGTCGTCTTAGGGGTATAATCACCCTAGGGGGGGAGGACCACCCCTAGTCGTATTAGGGAGTCTAATCACCCTAGGAGAGGAGGAGGGCCACCCTCTAGTCGTCTTACCGGTATAGTCACCCTAGCGGGGAGGAGGACCACCCCCTAGTCGTATTAGGGGGTCTAGTCGCCCGAGGGGGAAGAGGAGAGCCACCCCCTAGTCGTTTTAGGGGTATAGTCACCCTAGGGGGAGGGGTACCACCCCCTAGTCGTCTTAGGGGATCTAGTCGTCCTAGGGGGGGAGGAGAGCCAACCTTAGTCGTCTTAGGGGGTCTAGTCACCCTATAGGGAGTTGGGTTTGGTTGGGTTGTTTTACCTCTGAGCGGCCCTTTTTTGCACACCATGGACTAAATGGCCAGGTCACATGAACCTCAAAGGCTCAGAGAAGGTTGGGGGAGGGGACCCACCATAACAGCTGTTGGGAGACAGATGGTAGCCTCCCGTCAAAGCCATCCAGCGTGTTCTTTAACGTGCACAGGGTATGGCTCTCCCGCACACGGGGCCACGGCTTAACAATAAATTTAATTATTAAATCAGCGCCACGACGGATGGACTTAACGTCCCATCCGACGGACGGCGTCCTTTCCATCCCATCGGTGTCCCCTACTGACCGTGGGCGGAGATAAATCTCAACCCTGACCCAGCTGGGATTCGAACCTAGGAACTATAGAATGCGAGCTTGGCACGCTACCCACTGAGCCACCCCTCCCAAGGGGGGAGAAGGGCCACACCCTAGCGTTTTAGGGAGTCTAGTCGCCCTTGGATGGAGGAGGGCCACCCCTATGTCGTCATAGGGGGTCTAATCGCCTAGGAGGGAGGGCCACCTCTAGTGGTCTTAGGAGTCTAGTCGCCCTAGGGGATGATAGACCCTAGATGACGATGGTAACAGAGATGATGTTGACGATGATTGACAATGGTAGTGATTACAACGATGACGATGGTAACAGAGATGATGTTGACGATGATTGACAATGTTAGTGATTACAACGATGACGATGGTAACAGAGATGATTGACAATGGTAGTGATTACAACGATGACGATGGTAACAGATATGATGCTGACGATGATTGACAAAGGTAGGGATTACAACGATGACGAACAGAGATGATGTTGACGATGATTGACAATGGTAGTGATTACAACGATGACGATGGTAACAGAGATGATGTTGACGATGATTGACAATGGTAGTGATTACAACGATGACGATGGTAGCAGAGATGATGTTGACGATGGCAGTGACGACAACCGTAGTGATGATGATGGTGACGATGAAAGTGATGACGACATCGGTAGTGATGATGAGGACAGTAGTGACGACTAAGACGACGCAGTTATGATACGACGATGGAGTGATGATGATGAGTATCGTAAGCGGTTTTTTAACAATAAATGCATATTAATATTAATTCACAGTCATTTATATTATTGTAGAATGGAAGGAGAAAAAATTACTTTTAATCAATTTTTACTTAAGGTTTATATTTTTTTCTAGAGTATTTTCTTTAAATCATTCTTTTTCTAGATTGGATTGGATTGTTTTACGTCTGAGCGGCACTTTTTTGCACACCATGGGCTAAATGGCCAGGCCACAAGGACCCCGAAGGCTCAGAGAAGGTTGGGGGAGGGGACCCACTGGAACAACGGTTGTGAGACAGATGGTAGCCTCCCGTCAAGGCCATCCAGCGTGTTCTTTAACGTGCACAGGGTATGGCTCTCCCTCACACGGGGCCACGGTTTAACGTCCCATCCGACGGACGGCGGCCTTTCCAAACCCATCTGTGTCCCCTACTGACAGTGGGCAGGGCGGGGAATTTTGCGGAGATAAATCTCAACGCTGACCCAGCTGGGACTCGAACCTGGGAACTACAGATTACGAGCCTGGCGCGCTACCGACTGAGCCACCCCCGCCCCATTCTTTTTCTAGATTTTAAAGGCACACCCATTATCTCTGCAGTTTTATATTTCTGGCTGATTTAATAATTAAATATATTTTTTTAATATTTCTGGATGACGTATTTTCAAACGTTTTTAATACATTGTGTAAAAAGGATAAAACAATTAATCCTATTGTTTTGCCATTTCTTTTAATATGGATTGTGAAGTAATTAAATAATTATAATTATGTATTTAACAGGCTACTAGTAGCAAAATAAGCTTCAGATATATAAAAAAAAGGAAGATAAAAAAAATGTTTTTTTTGGCATTTAAAAGAAGTTAAATTTAATCTTGACAACCCAGATTTTGAACTTAATCTAAATGTCTTGTCTCGTGCGTTTCGATATCTTTTTTTTGTGTGATATTTGAAATTAGATTTCACTGAATAGCTCTCATCTTATTGATTTTTTTTTAGGGTAAAAAGTTTCTTTGTTTTTAGTTGAGAATTTTGGAAAATAAAAACAATTTCAATTGAATGAAATACGTTGATCTTTCAATAGAGTCATTGTTAATAATAATAAAAAAATAAAAAAAATAAACAACATAAAAAACAATTTTGGGTTGGCAGAAAAAAATGTCGAACTCTGTGCATATTTCGTTACACTTGAGCAATTTTATAACGTACAGTTTTAAAAACTGTGGTTTACGCTTAAATTTAAATTCTTCTTGCATTGCGAAGAATAATGGAATGTGTCAATTAGAAGTGGGAAAGCGGAATAAAATTATTTTTTGAATTAGAAGCCGTAGGTGGAATATTTGAATTTTAACGTTAGAGGGAATATAGGATATAATTGAAAGTTGCTATTACTGGTGGTGCACGAAATGATATTATTTGCGTTAAAGGTGCTACACGAAAATAGTGAATGCTTTAAAAATAGTGGTACACGGAAAAATTGAATGCTTCCATACTGGTGGTACAATAGAAAAATTGAAGGTTTTCTTACTGGTGGTACGATAGAAAAATTGAAGGTTTTCTTACTGGTGGTACAATAGAAAAATTGAAGGTTTTCTTAATGGTGGTACAATAGAAAAATTGAAGGTTTTCTTAATGGTGGTACAATAGAAAAATTGAAGGTTTTCTTACTGGTGGTACAATAGAAAAATTGAAGGTTTTCTTACTGGTGGTACAATAGAAAAATTGAAGGTTTTCTTACTGGTGGTACAATAGAAAAATTGAAGGTTTTCTTACTGGTGGTACAATAGAAAAATTGAAGGTTTTCTTACTGGTGGTACAATAGAAAAATTGAAGGTTTTCTTAATGGTGGTACAATAGAAAAATTGAAGGTTTTCTTACTGGTGGTACAATAGAAAAATTGAAGGTTTTCTTACTGGTGGTACAATAGAAAAATTGAAGGTTTTCTTACTGGTGGTACAATAGAAAAATTGAAGGTTTTCTTACTGGTGGTACAATAGAAAAATTGAAGGTTTTCTTACTGGTGGTACAATAGAAAAATTGAAGGTTTTCTTACTGGTGGTACAATAGAAAAATTGAAGGTTTCCATACTGGTGGTACAATAGAAAAATTGAAGGTTTTCTTACTGGTGGTACAATAGAAAAATTGAAGGTTTTCTTACTGGTGGTACAATAGAAAAATTGAAGGTTTTCTTACTGGTGGTACAATAGAAAAATTGAAGGTTTTCTTACTGGTGGTACAATAGAAAAATTGAAGGTTTTCTTACTGGTGGTACAATAGAAAAATTGAAGGTTTTCTTACTGGTGGTACAATAGAAAAATTGAAGGTTTTCTTACTGGTGGTACAATAGAAAAATTGAAGGTTTTCTTACTGGTGGTACAATAGAAAAATTGAAGGTTTTCTTACTGGTGGTACAATAGGAAAATTGAAGGTTTTCTTACTGGTGGTACAATAGAAAAATTGAAGGTTTTCTTACTGGTGGTACAATAGAAAAATTGAAGGTTTCCATACTGGTGGTACAATAGAAAAATTGAAGGTTTCCATACTGGTGGTACAATAGAAAAATTGAAGGTTTTCTTACTGGTGGTACAATAGAAAAATTGAAGGTTTTCTTACTGGTGGTACAATAGAAAAATTGAAGGTTTCCATACTGGTGGTACAATAGAAAAATTGAAGGTTTTCTTACTGGTGGTACAATAGAAAAATTGAAGGTTTTCTTACTGGTGGTACAATAGAAAAATTGAAGGTTTTCTTACTGGTGGTACAATAGAAAAATTGAAGGTTTTCTTACTGGTGGTACAATAGAAAAATTGAAGGTTTTCTTACTGGTGGTACAATAGAAAAATTGAAGGTTTTCTTACTGGTGGTACAATAGAAAAATTGAAGGTTTTCTTACTGGTGGTACAATAGAAAAATTGAAGGTTTTCTTACTGGTGGTACAATAAAAAAATTGAATGTTTCCATACTAGTGGTATATGGAAAAATTGAAGTTTTTTTACTGGTGAACACAGGAAAATTGAATGTTTCCATACTGATGGTACACGGAAAAATTGAATGTTTGGAGGTGGTACACGAAATGACATTGTTCGAATTGAAGGTGGACTCCGAATAATTGAATGTTTGCAGGTGGTACACGCATTGACATTGTTTTCAGGTGGTACACGCATTGACATTGTTTGCACTACGGGTGGAAACACGGAAAAATTTGAATGTTTGTAGGTGTTGCAAACATTTACATTTTTTGTAATAGGGGGTGGAGACGCGAAAAAATTGAATGATTGTTGGTGGTACAAACATTCACATTGTTTGTACAAGGTGAAAATGCGAAAAAATTGAATGATTGCTGGTGGTACAAACATTCACATTGTTTGTACAAGGTGGAAATGCGAAAAAATTGAATGATTGCTGGTGGTACAAACATTCACATTGTTTGTGCATGGTGGAAACGCCAAAATATTGAATGATTGCTGGTGGTACAAACATTCACATTGTTTGTACAAGGTGGAAACGCCAAAAAATTGAATGATTGCTGGTGGTACAAACATTCACATTGTTTGTGCAAGGTGGAAATGCGAAAAAATTGAATGATTGCTGGTGGTACAAACATTCACATTGTTTGTACACGGTGGAAACGCCAAAAAATTGAATGATTGCTGGTGGTACAAACATTCACATTGTTTGTACACGGTGGAAACGCCAAAAAATTGAATGATTGCTGGTGGTACAAACATTCACATTGTTTGTACACGGTGGAAACGCCAAAAAATTGAATGATTGCTGATGGTACAAACATTCACATTGTTTGTACAAGGTGGAAACGCCAAAAAATTGAATGATTGCTGGTGGTACAAACATTCACATTGTTTGTACACGGTGGAAACGCAAAAAAATTGAATGTTGCTGGTGGTACAAACATTCACATTGTTTGTACACGGTGGAAACGCCAAAAAATTGAATGATTGCTGGTGGTACAAACATTCACATTGTTTGTACAAGGTGGAAACGCCAAAAAATTGAATGATTGCTGATGGTACAAACATTCACATTGTTTGTACAAGGTGGAAACGCCAAAAAATTGAATGATTGCTGATGGTACAAACATTCACATTGTTTGTACAAGGTGGAAACGCCAAAAAATTGAATGATTGCTGGTGGTACAAACATTCACATTGTTTGTACATGGTGGAAACGCGAAAAATTTGAATGACTGCTGGTGGTACACGCGTTCACATTGTTTAAAAAGAATTTTTGTAGATGGCAGATGCGTTTACATTGTTTGCACTACGGATGGAAGTATGGAATAAGTGAATGTTTGTAGGTGGTACACACAGTCACATTGTATGTACAGTCGCTCAAAAAATATCCGAACACTATGGTTGATTACAGAATTCAGAAAAAACATCTGGCAACGTTTTTTTCAGAAATTAGTGATCTGGCAACCATCGTGTCACGTGATTACAGAATTCAGGAAAAATACCTGGAGCGTGTACAGCAACTGTACACGCTCCAGTTACCGTTCACAGCAAACTGGAGCGTGTGTAGTTACTGCACACGCTCAATATTTCCGTGAGTGAGCCCACACGATCCAGGTCTTTGTGAGCTCACACGATCCAATGTGCTGTGAACATTAACCGCAACCGCTCCAGTTTGCTGTGAACGGTACCTGCACACGCTCAATATTTCCGTGAGTGAGCCCACACGATCCAGGTCTTTGTGAGCTCACACGATCCAATGTGCTGTGAACATTAACCGCAACCGCTCCAGTTTGCTGTGAACGGTAACTGCACACGCTCAATATTTCCGTGAGTGAGCCCACACGATCCAGGTCTTTGTGAGCTCACACGATCCAATGTGCTGTGAACATTAACCGCAACCGCTCCAGTTTGCTGTGAACGGTAACTGCACACGCTCAATATTTCCGTGAGTGAGCCCACACGATCCAGGTCTTTGTGAGCTCACACGATCCAATGTGCTGTGAACATTAACCGCAATCGCTCCAGTTTGCTGTGAACGGTAACTGCACACGCTCCATATTCATTGCATTATATATTCATACGCATTATATATATTAAAAAATATCCAAACACTATGATTGATTACAGAATTCAGAAAAAACATCTGGCAGCGATTTTTTTTAGAAATTAGTGATCTGGCAACCTTCGTGTCACGTGACACGAAGGTTGCCAGATCACTGATTTCTAAAAAACTTTGCCAGATATTTTTTTCTGAATTCTGTAATCAATCATAGTGTTCGGATATTTTTTTGAGCGACTGTACCTGGGCAAATTGAAGTTGGCATTGATGCTAATTGAAATGAATTCGATCAAATCACTCACGAACTCCAAAATGAAAGTTAAAAGGAACATTGTTTTGAACGAGGTGGTGTTCAAACTTACTGGTGGTAAGTAAGTTAGTTTAGATTCTCATGCTCTGAGAAAAAAAATAATATAAAAAAATTATATTACGAATATTTCTTGTACTTGTGGAAAAAAGTAATAATATAAAATATATTTTGATTATAATTTCAACCTTTAAATCAGTCTTTAATGATTAAAACTAAGACCATGTTGCTTGCGGTTATTTTTAAAGTATTCTCTATTTTTAATAAATAAATCGCTCTTTGGTTTTATAATAATGTTATCCACGAAAGTTAAGTTTCTAATATTTTTCGTCCCAAATACGGAGCGGGGGTGGCTCAGTCGGTAGCGCGCCAGGCTCGTAATCTGTAGTTCCCAGTTCGAGTCCCAGCTGGGTCAGCGTTGAGATTTATCTCCACAAAACTCCCCGCCCTGCCCACGGTCAGTAGGGGACACCGATGGGCTTGGAAAGGCCGCTGTCCGTCGGATGGGACGTTAAGCCGTGACCCCGTGTACGGGAGAGCCATACCCTATACACGTTAAAGAACACGTTGGATGGCCTTGACGGGAGGTTACCATCTGTCTCCCAACAGCTGTTCCAGTGGGTCCCCTCCCCTCAACCTTCTTTGAACCTTCGGGGTCCATGTGACCTGGCCATTTAGCCCATGGTGTGCAATAAAGCGCCGCTCAGAGGTAAAACAACCCAACGTTAAAGAACACGCTAGATGGCCTTGACGGGAGGCCACCATCTGTCTCCCAACAGCTGTTCCAGTGGGTCCCCTCCCCCAACCTTCTCTGAGCCTTCGGGGTCCATGTGACCTGGCCATTTAGCCCATGGTGTGCAAAAAAGTGCCGCTCAGAGGTAAAACAACCCACCCAAATACCACCAACATTTCAATTTCCTCACAAAATTATTATAATTAACAATATAATAAAAAATCGATAATTATGGAAGTGCATTTCTGTATATAAAAAGGCCGCCCCAAAACAACTGAGAATTGGAAATTATTTTACTGTAAATTGGCAACACTGATTAGATACCAATCAGTTAATCATACTCTTGTAACCATGACAACCGTCGTTTGGTTTCTCGCGGTGTTCTGTTACCCATTTAAAATGTTTGAAGTGAGGTATCCTGTTAAACGTCCGCTTAATGATTCTTTCAAGTCTTTTAAGTTATGGATAACAAACTGAAGAGTTTGTGCGATAAAATTTTGTGTGCGACTTGGATTGTTGGGTTGTTTTACCTTTGAGCGGCACTTTTTTGCACACCATGGGCTAAATGGCCAGGTCACATGGACCCCGAAGGCTCAGAGAAGGTTGGGAGAGGGGACCCACTGGAACAGCTGTTGGGAGACAGATGGTAGCCTCCCGTCAACGCCATCCAGCGTGTTCTTTAACGTTGGGTTGTTTTACCTCTGAGCGGCACTTTTTTGCACCACCATGGGCTAAATGGCCAGGTCATATGGACCCCGAAGGCTCAGAGAAGGTTGGGGGAGGGAACCCACTGGAATAGCTGTTGGGTGACAGATGGTAGCCTCCCGTCAAGGCTATCCAGCGTGTTCTTTAACGTTGGGTTGTTTTACCTCTGAGCGGCACTTTTTTTGCACACCATGGGCTAAATGGCCAGGTCATATGGACCCCGAAGGCTCAGAGAAGGTTGGGGGAGGGAACCCACTGGAATAGCTGTTGGGAGACAGATGGTAGCCTCCCGTCAAGGCTATCCAGCGTGTTCTTTAACGTTGGGTTGTTTTACCTCTGAGCAGCACTTTTTTGCACACCATGGGCTAAATGGCAAGGTCACATGGACCCCTAAGGGTCAGAGAAGTTTGGGGGAGGGGACCCACTGGAACAGCTGTTGAGAGACAGATGGTAGCCTCCCTTCAAGGCCATCCAGCGTGTTCTTTAACGTTGGGTTGTTTTACCTCTGAGCGGCAGTTTTTTTGCACACCATGGGCTAAATGGCCAGGTCACATGGACCCCGAAGGGTCAGAGAAGGTTGGGGGAGGGGACCCACTGGAACAGCTGTTGGGAGACCGAATGTAGCCTCCCGTCAAGGCCATCCAGCGTGGTCTTTAACGTTGGATTGTTTTACCTCTGAGCGGCACTTTTTTGCACACTATGGGCTAAATGGCCAGGTCACATGGACCCCGAAGGCTCAGAGAAGGTTGGGGGAGGGGACCCACTGGAACAGCTGTTGGGAGACAGATGGTAGCCTCCCGTCAAGGCCATCCAGCGTGTTCTTTAACGTTGGGTTGTTCTACATGTGAGCGGCGCTTTTTTGCACACAATGGGCTAAATCGCCAGGTCACATGGACCCCGAAGTCTCAGAGGAGGTTGGGGGAGGGGACCCACTGGAACAGCTGTTGGGAAACAGATGGTAGCCTCCCGTCAAGGCTATCCAGCGTGTTCTTTAACGTTGGGTTGTTTTACCTCTGAGCAGCACTTTTTTGCACACCATGGGCTAAATGGCAAGGTCACATGGACCCCTAAGGGTCAGAGAAGTTTGGGGGAGGGGACCCACTGGAACAGCTGTTGGGAGACAGATGGTAGCCTCCCTTCAAGGCCATCCAGCGTGTTCTTTAACGTTGGGTTGTTTTACCTGTGAGCGGCAGTTTTTTTGCACACCATGGGCTAAATGGCCAGGTCACATGGACCCCGAAGGGTCAGAGAAGGTTGGGGGAGGGGACCCACTGGAACAGCTGTTGGGAGACCGATTGTAGCCTCCCGTCAAGGCCATCCAGCGTGGTCTTTAACGTTGGATTGTTTTACCTCTGAGCGGCACTTTTTTGCACACCATGGGCTAAATGGCCAGGTCACATGGACCCCGAAGGCTCAGAGAAGGTTGGGGGAGGGGACCCACTGGAACAGCTGTTGGGAGACAGATGGTAGCCTCCCGTCAAGGCCATCCAGCGTGTTCTTTAACGTTGGGTTGTTCTACATGTGAGCGGCGCTTTTTTGCACACAATGGGCTAAATCGCCAGGTCACATGGACCCCGAAGTCTCAGAGGAGGTTGGGGGAGGGGACCCACTGGAACAGCTGTTGGGAAACAGATGGTAGCCTCCCGTCAAGGCCATCCAGCGTGTTCTTTAACGTGCACAGGGTATGGCTCTCCCATACACGGGACCACGGCTTAACATCCCATCCGACGGACAGCGGCGTTTCTAAGCCCATCGGTGTCACCTACTGACCGTGGGCAGGGCGGGGAATTTTTGTGCGACTTGGAAAAAATGTTTGGAAAAACGTGCAATTATTAAAAGATTGGTGCCAGTCACTTGTTAAACATTTTCTGCAACTGCTTTAAAAAACTCCTGCATTTTTTGAAACCACCTGCGAATCAATAATGAGTTTTCGTTCTCTCAATTTAAAAAAAAAATAGAAAGAACGAGAAGTCACGTGGTGAGAGATCCACATCGCACAACGTAATTCAGTTTTGATATCCATAACGTAAAAAAGTTGAAATTAAAGTCACGAAAATGCGTTTAACCAGTGGTTACGAAAATAACCTTCGAACTATTTCAATGCGTAATAGAACACGGATAAACTAAACGATGGTTGTCATGGTTACGAGAGAGTAGTAGGATTAACCAATGGATACCCTCGCACGAATTCTAAATAAAGTTGCTAATTTACAGTAAAATTATTCTCAGTTGTTTTGAGAAGCTCGTTTTATGTCTTATGACGTAACAGAGAAATTTTTCTCCTAATCGGGCTTTGGGGGCGGGGGTGGCTCAGTCGGTAACGCGCCAAACTCGTAATCTGTAGTTCCCAGGTTCGAGTCCCAGCTGGTCAGCGTTGAGATTTATCTCCCCAAAACTCCCCGCCCTGCCCACGGTCAGTAGGGGACACCGATGGGCTTGGAAAGGCCGCCATCCGTCGGATGGGACGTTAAGCCGTGGCTCCGTGTGCGGGAGAGCCATACCCTGTGCACGTTAAAGAAGAACACCCTGGATGGCCTTGATGGGGAGGTTACCATCTATCTCCAATCACGCTGGATGGCCTTGACGGGAGGCTACCATCTGTCTTCCAACAGCTGTTCCAGTGGGTCCCCTCCCCCAACCGTCTCTAAGCCTTCGGGGTCCATGTGTCCTGGCCATTTAGCCCATGGTGTGCAAAAAAGCGCTGCTCAGAGGTAAAACAACCCAACGTTAAAGAACACGTTGGATGGCCTTGACGGGAGGCTACCATCTGTCTCCCAACAGCTGTTCAAATGGGTCCGCTCCCCAACCTTCTCTGAGAGTTCGGGGTCCATGTGACCTGGCCATTTAGCCCATGGTGTGCAAAAAAGTGCGGCTCAGAGGTAAAACAACCCAACTCTAAATAAAGTTGCCGATTTACAGTAAATTTATTCTCAGTTGTTTTGAGAAGCTCGTTTTATGTCTTATGATGTAACAGAGAAATTTTTCTCCTAATCGGGGTCGAAAAAAAGAGCCCAAACCCATCTCTATTTTGCATGTTTATATTTTTTAATTTCATTATTTATCTTGTTAAAATACTACAAAGGCCTCTCATCCTTTTTTTTTTATCTGAAATTTTGTTTTCCTAATTTTGTTTTAGGTGCTATTTTCATCCAAGAGTTTGACACACTGCCACGGGATCTGGAAGTCAATCCAGGCGAAACAATATCCATTCCATGCAAAGTCCGTAACCGCAAAGGCGAATGCGCTTGGCTCAAAGATGGCGTCGTAGTTGGGAAGATTCCAAACAAATACACTTTCCACAGGGAACCAGACGATGGTGATTGTGGAATCACAATCACCAACACTCAGCTGGAAGATGACGACGGGCTCTGGCAATGCCAGGTAACGCAAGCCTCGCTACAAGAGTTGACTCTGACGTCACCTGAGGTCAAGCTCACAATAAGAGGTAAGTTCACATTATTTGAAATGAAATTAACAAAGAGAGGTTGACTCTCGTTTCTTGAAATGTAGCTCACAAATAGGTAGATATAAGTACTTATGGTGAAAAAAATTATTTTTGCCTTTGGTGTGGGAATCGAACCCAAGCCTCTATACATTTATCCCAATAGTGTTCTAACCGCTAAACTGACTGCTGGCTCCATCATTCATTTCTGCAATATGAATTACAACTTTACCTGAAATGTTTCCCAGGTTGATGAACCAGCTGGGCCAGCATTGAGATTTATCTCCGGAAAATCCATCTATCTTGTAACAGCTGTCTACTAGGTTTCATCCTCAACCTTCTGTGAGCTCTTCTCACCTGACCATTTCGACCATGGTGCATAAAAGTGCCACTCAGAAATAAGAAAACCCAATTCATTCCCCCAACTTCTCTGACCCTCGGAGTCTTTGTGACCTGGCCATTAACCAAAACGTGCCGATGAGAGGTAAAAAACCCAATCCAACTCATTCCACCAACCTTCTCTGAGTCCTCTGGGTCCTTGTGACCTGGCCATTTAGCCCATTCTATGCAAAAAAAAGTGCTATTCAGAGGTTAAGAAACAACCAAACCCACAACCTTCTCTGAGCCCTCTGGGTCCTTGTGACCTGGCCATTTAGCCCATTCTATGCAAAAAAAGTGCTATTCAGAGGTTAAGAAACAACCAAACCCACAACCTTCACTGAGCCCTCTGGGTCCTTGTGACCTGGCCATTTAGCCCATTCTATGCAAAAAAAAAAGTGCTATTCAGAGGTTAAGAAACAACCAAACCCACAACCTTCTCTGAGCCCTCTGGGTCCTTGTGACCTGGCCATTTAGCCCATTCTATGCAAAAAGAGTGCTATTCAGAGGTTAAGAAACAACCAAACCCACAACCTTCTCTGAGTCCTCTGGGTCCTTGTGACCTGGCCATTTAGCCCATTCTATGCAAAAAAAGTGCTATTCAGAGGTTAAGAAACAACCAAACCCACAACCTTCTCTGAGTCCTCTGGGTCCTTGTGACCTGGCCATTTAGCCCATTCTATGCAAAAAAAGTGCTATTCAGAGGTTAAGAAACAACCAAACCCACAACCTTCTCTCAGCCCTCTGGGTCCTTGTGACCTGGCCATTTAGTCCATTGTGTGCAAAAAAGTGCCATTCAGAGTTTAAGAGACAACCCAACCCTCAACCTTCTCTGAGCCCTCTGGGTCCTTTTAACCTGGCCATTTAGCCCATTCTATGCAAAAAAAGTGCTATTCAGAGGTTAAGAAACAACCAAACCCACAACCTTCTCTCAGCCCTCTGGGTCCTTGTGACCTGGCCATTTAGTCCATTGTGTGCAAAAAAGTGCCATTCAGAGTTTAAGAGACAACCCAACCCTAAACTTTCTCTGAGCCCTCTGGGTCCTTTTAACCTGGCCATTTAGCCCATTCTATGCAAAAAAAAGCGCTATTCAGAGGTTAAGAAACAACCAAACCCACAACCTTCTCTCAGCCCTCTGGGTCCTTGTGACCTGGCCATTTAGTCCATTGTGTGCAAAAAAGTGCCATTCAGAGTTTAAAAGACAACCCAACCCTCAACCTTCTCTGAGCCCTCTGGGTCCTTTTAACCTGGCCATTTAGCCCATTCTATGCAAAAAAAAGTGCTATTCAGAGGTTAAGAAACAACCAAACCCACAACCTTCACTGAGCCCTCTGGGTCCTTGTGACCTGGCCATTTAGCCCATTCTATGCAAAAAAAGTGCTATTCAGAGGTTAAGAAACAACCAAACCCACAACCTTCTCTGAGTCCTCTGGGTCCTTGTGACCTGGCCATTTAGCCCATTCTATGCAAAAAAAGTGCTATTCAGAGGTTAAGAAACAACCAAACCCACAACCTTCTCTCAGCCCTCTGGGTCCTTGTGACCTGGCCATTTAGTCCATTGTGTGCAAAAAAGTGCCATTCAGAGTTTAAGAGACAACCCAACCCTCAACCTTCTCTGAGCCCTCTGGGTCCTTTTAACCTGGCCATTTAGCCCATTCTATGCAAAAAAAAGTGCTATTCAGAGGTTAAGAAACAACCAAACCCACAACCTTCTCTGAGTCCTCTGGGTCCTTGTGACCTGGCCATTTAGCCCATTCTATGCAAAAAAAGTGCTATTCAGAGGTTAAGAAACAACCAAACCCACAACCTTCTCTCAGCCCTCTGGGTCCTTGTGACCTGGCCATTTAGTCCATTGTGTGCAAAAAAGTGCCATTCAGAGTTTAAGAGACAACCCAACCCTCAACCTTCTCTGAGCCCTCTGGGTCCTTTTAACCTGGCCATTTAACCCATTCTATGCAAAAAAAAGTGCTATTCAGAGGTTAAGAAACAACCCAACCCTCAACCTTTTCTGAGCCCTCTGGGTCCTTGTGACCTCGCCATTTAGCCCATTCTATGCAAAAAAAAAGTGCTATTCAGAGGTTAAGAAACAACCAAACCCACAACCTTCTCTCAGCCCTCTGGGTCCTTGTGACCTGGCCATTTAGTCCATTGTGTGCAAAAAAGTGCCATTCAGAGTTTAAGAGACAACCCAACCCTAAACTTTCTCTGAGCCCTCTGGGTCCTTTTAACCTGGCCATTTAGCCCATTCTATGCAAAAAAAAGCGCTATTCAGAGGTTAAGAAACAACCAAACCCACAACCTTCTCTCAGCCCTCTGGGTCCTTGTGACCTGGCCATTTAGTCCATTGTGTGCAAAAAAGTGCCATTCAGAGTTTAAAAGAGAACCCAACCCTCAACCTTCTCTGAGCCCTCTGGGTCCTTTTAACCTGGCCATTTAGCCCATTCTATGCAAAAAAAAGTGCTATTCAGAGGTTAAGAAACAACCAAACCCACAACCTTCACTGAGCCCTCTGGGTCCTTGTGACCTGGCCATTTAGCCCATTCTATGCAAAAAAAAGTGCTATTCAGAGGTTAAGAAACAACCAAACCCACAACCTTCTCTCAGCCCTCTGGGTCCTTGTGACCTGGCCATTTAGTCCATTGTGTGCAAAAAAGTGCCATTCAGAGTTTAAGAGACAACCCAACCCTCAACCTTCTCTGAGCCCTCTGGGTCCTTTTAACATGGCCATTTAGCCCATTCTATGCAAAAAAAAGTGCTATTCAGAGGTTAAGAAACAACCAAACCCACAACCTTCACTGAGCCCTCTGGGTCCTTGTGACCTGGCCATTTAGCCCATTCTATGCAAAAAAAAGTGCTATTCAGAGGTTAAGAAACAACCAAACCCACAACCTTCTCTCAGCCCTCTGGGTCCTTGTGACCTGGCCATTTAGTCCATTGTGTGCAAAAAAGTGCCATTCAGAGTTTAAGAGACAACCCAACCCTCAACCTTCTCTGAGCCCTCTGGGTCCTTTTAACATGGCCATTTAGCCCATTCTATGCAAAAAAAAGTGCTATTCAGAGGTTAAGAAACAACCAAACCCACAACCTTCACTGAGCCCTCTGGGTCCTTGTGACCTGGCCATTTAGCCCATTCTATGCAAAAAAAAGTGCTATTCAGAGGTTAAGAAACAACCAAACCCACAACCTTCTCTCAGCCCTCTGGGTCCTTGTGACCTGGCCATTTAGTCCATTGTGTGCAAAAAAGTGCCATTCAGAGTTTAAGAGACAACCCAACCCTAAACCTTCTCTGAGCCCTCTGGGTCCTTGTAACCTGGCCATTTAGCCCATTGTGTGCAAAAAAGTGCCGCTGAGAGGTAAAACAACCCAAAAGAAATTCACAAATAATTTTGTTTAAAATGATACATATTGATTTTTCCCAAATTTAATTTCAGCATCGCTTCCCTGAAAATAGAAAAAATTTATTTCGGAATCTGCTCTATACACGAAAAAGTTGAATAAACTGCTCCAGAATCCCCAAAAATTTCAAGCGAATGCCTAAGATTATTCTCATACTCGAAATGTAATCGTCTTTGATTTCTACTCGCCAGTGTTTATACTCTTTACTCTTTTCTATTATGGAGAGCCTTTGATTTCTACTCGCCAGTGTTTATACTCTTTACTCTTTTCTGCTATGGAGAGCCTTTGATTTCTACTCACCAGTGTTTATACTCTTTACTCTTTTCTGCTATGGAGAGCCTTTGATTTCTACTCACCAGTGTTTATACCCTTTACTCTTTTCTGTTATGGAGAGCCTTTGATTTCTACTCACCAGTGTTTATAATCTTTACTCTTTTCTGCTATGGAGAGCCTTTGATTTCTACTCACCAGTGTTTATACTCTTTACTCTTTTCTGTTATGGAGAGCCTTTGATTTCTACTCACCAGTGTTTATACTCTTTACTCTTTTCTGCTATGGAGAGCCTTTGATTTCTACTCACCAGTGTTTATACTCTTTACTCTTTTCTGTTATGGAGAGCCTTTGATTTCTACTCACCAGTGTTTATACTCTTTACTCTTTTCTGCTATGGAGAGCCTTTGATTTCTATTCGCCAGTGTTTATACTCTTTACTCTTTTCTGCTATGGAGAGCCTTTGATTTCTACTCACCAGTGTTTATACTCTTTACTCTTTTCTGTTATGGAGAGCCTTTGATTTCTACTCACCAGTGTTTATACTCTTTACTCTTTTCTGCTATGGAGAGCCTTTGATTTCTACTCACCAGTGTTTATACTCTTTACTCTTTTCTGTTATGGAGAGCCTTTGATTTCTACTCACCAGTGTTTATACTCTTTACTCTTTTCTGCTATGGAGAGCCTTTGATTTCTATTCGCCAGTGTTTATACTCTTTACTCTTTTCTGCTATGGAGAGCCTTTGATTTCTACTCACCAGTGTTTATACTCTTTACTCTTTTCTGTTATGGAGAGACTCTTTCAGAGAGCTCATGCTACTTGAAATGAATAAGTGATACAAATTCGATCGACGTCGTGTTCTCGATCCAAACATTTCTTCGCCAAATATATACAGAGCTGCAGATGATGCAGAAGAACACTCTGGATAGCCTCTCTTCAAGGCCATCCAGAGTGTTCTTTAACGTTGGGTCGTTTTACCTCTGAGCGGCACTTTTTTTGCACACCATGGACTAAATCACCAGGTCACATGGACCCCGAAGGCTCAGAGAAGGTTGGGGGAGGGGACCCACTGGAACAGCTGTTGGAAGACAGATGGTAGCCTCCCGTCAAGGCCATCCAGCGTGTTCTTTAACGTTGGGTTGTTTTACCTCTGAGCGGCACTTTTTTGCACACCATGGACTAAGTGGTCAGGTCACATGGACCCCGAAGGCTCAGAGAAGTTTGGGGGAGGGGACCCACTGGAACAGCTGTTGGGAGACAGATGGTAGCCTCTCTTCAAGGCCATCCAGAGTGTTCTTTAACGTTGGTTTGTTTTACCTCTGAGCGGCACTTTTTTGCACACCATGGGCTAAGTGGCCAGGTCACAAGGACCCCGAAGGCTCAGAGAAGTTTGGGGGAGGGGACCCACTGGAACAACTGTTGGGAGACAGATGGTAGCCTCTCTTCAAGGCCATCCATAGTGTTCTTTAACGTTGGGTTGTTTTACCTCTTAGCGGCACTTTTTTGCACACCATGGACTAAGTGGTCAGGTCACATGGACCCCGAAGGCTCAGAGAAGTTTGGGGGAGGGGACCCACTGGAACAACTGTTGGGAGACAGATGGTAGCCTCTCTTCAAGGCCATCCAGAGTGTTCTTTAACGTTGGTTTGTTTTACCTCTGAGCGGCACTTTTTTGCACACCATGGGCTAAGTGGCCAGGTCACAAGGACCCCGAAGGCTCAGAGAAGTTTGGGGGAGGGGACCCACTGGAACAACTGTTGGGAGACAGATGGTAGCCTCTCTTCAAGGCCATCCAGAGTGTTCTTTAATGTTGGTTTGTTTTACCTCTGAGCGGCACTTTTTTGCACACCATGGGCTAAGTGGCCAGGTCACAAGGACCCCGAAAGCTCAGAGAAGGTTGGGGACCCACTGGAACTACAGATTACGAGCCTGGCGCGCTACCGACTGAGCCACCCCCCGCCCCAGTCGTACCTACAGAAATTGCAATACCAGATTCATATTTCTCTTATATTCTTCTGCATTTAAAACGTGGATATAATCTTGACTTTTTCATCGCAATATGGTTAAGAATTCACTCAAATATTAAATTATATTCAAATAATCCACGAAACGATGCATATTTTTCTGTCCACTCATGGGGTTTGGGGGCGGGGTTGGCTCAGTCGGTAGCGCGCCACGCTTGTAATCTGTAGTTCCCAGGTTCGAGTCAAATCTGGGTTAGCGTTGAGATTTATCTCCGCAAAATTTCCCCGCTCTGCCCACGGTCAGTAGGGGACACCGATGGGCTTGGAAAGGCAGCCGTCCGTCGGATGGGACGTTAAGCAGTGGTCCCGTGTGCGGGAGAGCCATACCCTGTGCACGTTAAAGAATACGCTGGATGGCCTTGACGGGAGGCTACCATCTGTCTTCCAACAGCTTGTTCCAGTGGGTCCCCTCCCCTACCATTCTCTGAGCCTTCGGGGTTCTTGTGACGTGGTCATTTAGCCCATGGTGTGCAAAAAAGTGCCGCTCAGAGGTAAAACAACCCAACGTTAAAGAACACTATGGATGGCCTTGACGGGAGACTACCATCTGTCTCCCAACAGCTGTTCCAGTGGGTCCCCTCCCCCAACCTTCTCTGAGCCTTCGGGGTCCATGTGACCTGGCCATTTAGCCCATGGTGTGCAAAAAAGTGCCGCTCAGAAGTAAAACAACCCAACGTTAAAGAACATGCTGGATGGCCTTGACGGGAGGCTACCATCTGTCTCCCAACAGCTGTTCCAGTGGGTCCCCTCCCCCAAAATTCTCTGAGTTTTCGGGGTCCTTGTGACCTGGCCATTTAGCCCATGGTGTGCAAAAAAGTGCCGCTCAGAGGTAAAACAACTCAACGTTAAAGAACACGCTGGATGGCCTTGACGGGAGGCTACCATCTGTCTCCCAACAGCTGTTCCAGTGGGTCCCCTCCCCCAACCTTCTCTGAGCCTTCAGGATCCATGTGACCTGGCGCTCATGGTGTGCAAAAAAGTGCCGCTCAGAAGTTAAGTAACCCAACCCAACCAACGTTCTCTGGCTTAACGTTCCATTCAACGCTCATAGGTACAGTCGCTGAAAAAAGTATCCGAACACTTTGGTTATTTGTGTCACGTGGTTGATCTGGTGATACGAAGGTTCCCAGATCACTAATTTCTAAAAAAAAAATCATTGCCAGATATTTTTTCTGAATTCTGTAATCAACCATAGTGTTCGGATACTTTGTTGAGCGACTTCACACTACATTGCAAATAATTACATATTAGTACGAAGGTAAATGAATCAGAAGCCGCATATAAAGCTTCCTGAAACATAAGCCTTTTAAGTTAAAATGCGACTAGTCAAAAATTGAAGATTTCATTCAAGTGTCCCTAAATCCCAGTTTTCAACAATATTCGTTTAATATTTAAACAGTTTCTTGAAACTAGAAACCATCTGTCTCCCAACAGATCTTCCAGTGGGTCCCCTCCCCCAACCTTCTCTGAAACTTCGGGGTCCTTGTGACCTGGCCATTTAACCCATTGTGTGCAAAAAAGTGCCGCTCAGATGTAAAACAAAACAACGTTAAAGAACACGCTGGATAGCCTTGACTTGACAGGAGGCTACCATTTGTTTCCTAACAGCTGTTCCAGTGGGTTCCCTCCCCCAACCTTTTCTGAGCTTTCGGGGTTCATGTGACCTGGCCATTTGCCTATGGTGTGCAAAAAAGTGTCGCTCAGAGGTAAAACAACCCAACGTCAAAGAACACGCTGGATGGCCTTGACGGGAGACTACCATCTGTCTCCCAACAGCTGTTGCAGTGGGTCCCTTTCCCCAACATTCTCTGAGCCTTAGGGGTCCTTGTGACCTGGCTATTTAACACACTGTGTGCAAAAAAAGTGTCGCTCAGAGGTAAAACAACACAACGTTAGAGAACACGCTGGATGGCCTTCACGGGAAACTACCATCTGTCTCCCAACAGCTGTTCCAGTGGGTCCCTTTTCCCAACATTCTCTGAGCCTTAGGGGTCCATGTGACCTGTCTATTTAACCCAATGTGTGCAAAAAAAAGTGCCGCTCAGAGGTAAAACAACCCAACTTTAAAGAACACACTGAATGACCTTGACATGAGGCTGGCATCCGTCTGCCAACAGCTGTTCCAGTGGGTCCCCTCCCCCAACCTTCTCTGACCCTTCGGGGTCCATATGACCTGGCCATTTACCCCATAGTGTTCAAAAAAGTGCCTCTCAGAGGTAAAACAACCCAACGTGTGCTACAAAAAAGAAAACCACAATTTTATACAAAAAAAACATAAGCTAAGAAAACTTCAAAATATAAGCGCCCCATTTTTGCGGTTTTTCGCACGAAAACTGTCACATATTTAAAAAAATAATAACTGTTTAAGAAACATAAATGTGAATTATTATGCTTCTTAGAAATTTTACTTCATTGTGAAGGTTTTCTCAATCACCTCGTAAAGAAGTCTGGAAAACAACATTAAAGGGAATTTTCAGAGAATTGCATTCTTAGAAGACTGAACCTTCAACGTAATCGAATTCCTAGTTGAAAAATTCTTTTGAGGTTTGAAACTGCGCTCGATTTTATTACTTCAAAGTGTAAGTTCCTCAAAATCACGACGCAGTACTCAAGGCACCTCATTTGCATAAAACGACTTAGAATAATTTGCATAAAACGCCTTAGAAATGCACGTGTGCCATGCAATAGCAAGTATCCAGAACGTCGAATGTGTTTAAAAAGCTATCTGATGTTTTTTTTTTTCTTCCGACGAGTTGGAAACATTTTTTCTCTTTTATTTTCTGGCGCGCTCAAATGTGACACAGTTTTTTCGAGCGGGTTAAATAAATACATCCCAATATAATTTAGTTGTCGCGTGCTGTTGAGTGGCACGCATGCACGGGGTTTCTGATCCCCGAGAGCACGACTTCTTCTGAGACTGACTTTGGTAATTCCTTTTTTGGTTTTTTTATTAAGCATTCATAAATATATAAATATGCACGAGCTCTAGGTAGGGGGGAAAGCAGGTGGGGGGGATCTCAAACCTCAGTGTTGGGGTGACTAAAGAGGCAAAGGCCGTTATTTATAGCAAACCGTTGTTGACTTGTTTTTCAAAGTAGAATCTTAGCAAAAAATGAAATTTTGCATAGCAATCTCTGGTATTGTTTAAAATTGCCTCGGTCGTATGTTGGAATGCAGGATTGTTTTACCTGTGAGCGGCACTTTTTTGCCCATCATGGGTGAAATGGCCAGGTCACACAGACCCCGAAGGCTCAGAGAAGGTTGGGGGAGGGGACTCACTGGAATAGCTGTTGGGAGACAGATGGTAGCCTCCCGTCAAGGCTATCCAGCGTGTTCTTTAACGTTGGGTTGATTTACCTCTGAGCGGCACTTTTTTGCACACCATGGGTGAAATGGTCAGGTCACATGGACCCCGAAGGCTCAGAGAAGGTTGGGGGAGGGGACCCACTGGAACAGCTGTTGGGAGACAGATGGTAGCCTCCCGTCAAGGCCATCCAGCGTGTTCTTTAACGTTGGGTTGATTTACCTCTGAGCGGCACTTTTTTGCACACCATGGGTGAAATGGTCAGGTCACATGGACCCCGAAGGCTCAGAGAAGGTTGGGGGAGGGGACCCACTGGAACAGCTGTTGGGAGACAGATGGTAGCCTCCCGTCAAGGCTATCCAGCGTGTTCTTTAACGTTGGGTTAATTTACCTCTGAGCGGCACTTTTTTGCACACCATGGGTGAAATGGTCAGGTCACATGGACCCCGAAGGCTCAGAGAAGGTTGGGGGAGGGGACCCACTGGAACAGCTGTTGGGAGACAGATGGTAGCCTCCCGTCAAGGCTATCCAGCGTGTTCTTTAACGTTGGGTTAATTTACCTCTGAGCGGCACTTTTTTGCACACCATGGGTGAAATGGTCAGGTCACATGGACCCCGAAGGCTCAGAGAAGGTTGGGGGAGGGGACCCACTGGAACAGCTGTTGGGAGACAGATGGTAGCCTCCCGTCAAGGCTATCCAGCGTGTTCTTTAACGTTGGGTTGATTTACCTCTGAGCGGCACTTTTTTGCACACCATGGGTGAAATGGTAAGGTCACATGGACCCCGAAGGCTCAGAGAAGATTGGGGGAGGTGACCCACTGGAACAGCTGTTGGGAGACAGATGGTAGCCTCCCGTCAAGGCCATCCAGCGTGTTCTTTAACGTTGAGTTGTTTTACCTCTGAGCGGCACCTTTTGTGCACACCATGGGCTAAATGGCCAGGTCACATGGATCCCGAAGGCTCAGAGAAGGTTGGGGGAGGGGACCCACTGGAACAGCTGTTGGGGGATAGATGGTAGCCTCCCGTCAAGGCCATCCAGCGTGTTCTTTAACGTTGGGTTGTTTTACCTCTGAGCGGCACTTTTGTGCACACCATGGGCTAAATGGCCAGGTCACATGGACCCCGAAGGCTCAGAGAAGGTTGGGGGAGGGGACCCACTGGAACAGCTGTTGGGAGACAGATGGTAGCCTCCCGTCAAGGCTATCCAGCGTGTTCTTTAACGTTGGGTTAATTTACCTCTGAGCGGCACTTTTTTGCACACCATGGGTGAAATGGTCAGGTCACATGGACCCCGAAGGCTCAGAGAAGGTTGGGGGAGGGGACCCACTGGAACAGCTGTTGGGAGACAGATGGTAGCCTCCCGTCAAGGCTATCCAGCGTGTTCTTTAACGTTGGGTTGATTTACCTCTGAGCGGCACTTTTTTGCACACCATGGGTGAAATGGTCAGGTCACATGGACCCCGAAGGCTCAGAGAAGATTGGGGGAGGTGACCCACTGGAACAGCTGTTGGGAGACAGATGGTAGCCTCCCGTCAAGGCCATCCAGCGTGTTCTTTAACGTTGAGTTGTTTTACCTCTGAGCGGCACCTTTTGTGCACACCATGGGCTAAATGGCCAGGTCACATGGATCCCGAAGGCTCAGAGAAGGTTGGGGGAGGGGACCCACTGGAACAGCTGTTGGGGGATAGATGGTAGCCTCCCGTCAAGGCCATCCAGCGTGTTCTTTAACGTTGGGTTGTTTTACCTCTGAGCGGCACTTTTGTGCACACCATGGGCTAAATGGCCAGGTCACATGGACCCCGAAGGCTCAGAGAAGGTTGGGGGAGGGGACCCACTGGAACAACTGTTGGGAGACAGATGGTAGCCTCTCGTCAAGACCATACAGCGTATTCTTTAACGTGCACAGGGTATGGCCCTCTAGCACACAGGATCACGGCTTAAAGTCCCATCCGACGGAAGCCTTTCCAAGCCTATCGGTGTCCCCTACTGACCGTAGGCAGGGAGTTTTGCGGAGATAAGTCTCAACGCTGACCCAGCTGGGACTCGAACCTGGGAACTGCAGATTACGAGCCTGGCACGCTACCGACTGAGCCACCCCTGCAATGCATGCCTGTTCGATTACTTTTTGAAGTGGATTTTTTTTTTGTCTTTCTCTGATGTTTCAGTCGTTTCGGTGGCTAGGATAAAAATTAAAAATATATATAGGACAGAGATAAAATTAAGAAAAATATATAGGACAGAGATAAAATTAAAAAATATATAGGACAGAGATAAAATTAAAAAAATATATAGGAGAGAGATAAAATTAAAAAAATATATAGGACAGAGATAAAATTAAAAATATATAGGACAGAGATAAAATTAAAAATATATATAGGACAGAGATAAAATTAAAAATATATATAGGACAGGGATAAAATTAAGAAAAATATATAGAACTGAGATAAAATTAAAAATATATATAGGACAGAGATAAAATTAAAAAATATATAGGACAAAGATAAAATTAAAAATATATATAGGACAGAGATAAAATTAAGAAAAATATATAGGACAGAGATAAAATTAAAAATATATATAGGACAGAGATAAAATTAAAAATATATATAGGACAGAGATAAAATTAAAAAAATATATATAGGACAGAGATAAAATTAAAAAAATATATAGGACAGAGATAAAATTAAAAAAATATATAGGACAGAGATAAAATTTAAAAAATATATAGGACAGAAATAAATTTTAAAAAATATATAGGACAGAGATAAAATTAAAGAAATATATAGGACAGAGATAAAATTAAAAAAAATATATAGGACAGAGATAAAATTAAAAAAATATATAGGACAGAGATAAAATTAAAAAATATATAGGACAGAGATAAAATTAAAAAAATATATAGGACAGAGATAAAATTAAAAAAATATATAGGACAGAGATAAAATTTAAAAATATATAGGACAAAGATAAAATTAAAAATATATATAGGACAGAGATAAAATTAAGAAAAATATATAGGACAGAGATAAAATTAAAAATATATATAGGACAGAGATAAAATTAAAAATATATATAGGACAGAGATAAAATTAAAAAAAAATATATAGGACAGAGATAAAATTAAAAAAATATATAGGACAGAGATAAAATTAAAAAAATATATAGGACAGAGATAAAATTAAAAAAGTATATAGGACAGAGATAAAATTTAAAAAATATATAGGACAGAGATAAATTTAAAAAATATATAGGACAGAGATAAAATTAAAGAAATATATAGGACAGAGATAAAATTAAAAAAATATATAGGACAGAGATAAAATTAAAAAAATATATAGGACAGAGATAAAATTAAAAAATATATAGGACAGAGATAAAATTAAAAAAATATATAGGACAGAGATAAAATTAAAAAAATATATAGGACAGAGATAAAATTAAAAAATATATAGGACAAAGATAAAATTAAAAATATATATAGGACAGAGATAAAATTAAAAAAATATATAGGACAGAGATAAAATTAAAAAAATATATAGGACAGAGATAAAATTAAAAAAATATATAGGACAGAGATAAAATTAAAAATATATATAGGACAGAGATAAAATTAAAAATATATATAGGACAAAGATAAAATTAAAAATATATATAGGACAGAGATAAAATTAAAAAAATATATAGGACAGAGATAAAATTAAAAAAATATATAGGACAGAGATAAAATTAAAAAAATATATAGGACAGAGATAAAATTAAAAATATATATAGGACAGAGATAAAATTAAAAATATATATAGGACAGAGATAAAATTAAAAAAATATATATAGGACAGAGATAAAATTAAAAAAATATATAGGACAGAGATAAAATTAAAAAAATATATAGGACAGAGATAAAATTTAAAAAATATATAGGACAGAGATAAATTTAAAAAATATATAGGACAGAGATAAAATTAAAAAAATATATAGGACAGAGATAAAATTTAAAAAATATATAGGACAGAGATAAAATTAAAAATATATATAGGACAGAGATAAAATTAAAAAATATATATAGGACAGAGATAAAATTAAAAAAATATATAGGACAGAGATAAAATTAAAAAAATATATAGGACAGAGATAAAATTAAAAAATATATAGGACAGAGATAAATTTTAAAAAATATATAGGACAGAGATAAAATTAAAGAAATATATAGGACAGAGATAAAATTAAAAAATATATAGGACAGAGATAAAATTAAAAAAATATATAGGACAGAGATAAAATTAAAAAATATATAGGACAGAGATAAAATTAAAAAAATATATAGGACAGAGATAAAATTAAAAAAATATATAGGACAGAGATAAAATTAAAAAATATATAGGACAAAGATAAAATTAAAAATATATATAGGACAGAGATAAAATTAAAAAAAATATATAGGACAGAGATAAAATTAAAAATATATATAGGACAGAGATAAAATTAAAAATATATATAGGACAGAGATAAAATTAAAAAAAATATATAGGACAGAGATAAAATTAAAAAAATATATAGGACAGAGATAAAATTAAAAAAATATATAGGACAGAGATAAAATTAAAAAAATATATAGGACAGAGATAAAATTAAAAAAATATATAGGACAGAGATAAAATTTAAAAAATATATAGGACAGAGATAAATTTTAAAAAATATATAGGACAGAGATAAAATTAAAGAAATATATAGGACAGAGATAAAATTAAAAAAATATATAGGACAGAGATAAAATTAAAAAAATATATAGGACAGAGATAAAATTAAAAAATATATAGGACAGAGATAAAATTAAAAAAATATATAGGACAGAGATAAAATTAAAAAAATATATAGGACAGAGATAAAATTAAAAAATATATAGGACAGAGATAAAATTAAAAAAATATATAGGACAGAGATAAAATTAAAAAAATATATAGGACAGAGATAAAATTAAAAAATATATAGGACAGAGATAAAATTAAAAAATATATAGGACAGAGATAAAATTAAAAAATATATAGGACAGAGATAAAATTAAAAAAATATATAGGACAGAGATAAAATTAAAAAAATATATAGGACAGAGATAAAATTAAAAATATATATAGGACAGAGATAAAATTAAAAATATATATAGGACAGAGATAAAATTAAAAAAAATATATAGGACAGAGATAAAATTAAAAAAATATATAGGACAGAGATAAAATTAAAAAAATATATAGGACAGAGATAAAATTAAAAAAATATATAGGACAGAGATAAAATTAAAAAAATATATAGGACAGAGATAAAATTTAAAAAATATATAGGACAGAGATAAATTTTAAAAAATATATAGGACAGAGATAAAATTAAAGAAATATATAGGACAGAGATAAAATTAAAAAAATATATAGGACAGAGATAAAATTAAAAAAATATATAGGACAGAGATAAAATTAAAAAATATATAGGACAGAGATAAAATTAAAAAAATATATAGGACAGAGATAAAATTAAAAAAATATATAGGACAGAGATAAAATTAAAAAATATATAGGACAGAGATAAAATTAAAAAATATATAGGACAGAGATAAAATTAAAAAAATATATAGGACAGAGATAAAATTAAAAAAATATATAGGACAGAGATAAAATTAAAAAAATATATAAGACAGAGATAAAATTAAAAATATATATAGGACAGAGATAAAATTAAGAAAAATATATAGGACAGAGATAAAATTAAAAAAATATATAGGACAGAGATAAAATTATGAAAAATATCAGAGCTTATCTATGTAGGTCGTTTCATATTCGTTCGGTTTTATTTTGCCTATATTTTTTTTTCTGATTATTTGGATTGTTTTTTTTTAACTCTGAGCAGCGTTTTTCTTTTTTTTCCCATTTGCATTTTTTTTTAACAGAATGTGCTAAATGGCCAGATCATAAGGATCCTAAGGTCTCAGAGAAGGTTTATCATCACTGAACAGTTGCTAGGAGACAAATGGCAGCCTCCCGTCAAGGCCATCCTGCGTGTTCCTTAACGTGCACAGATTGAGACTCTCCTGCTCACGGGGGCGGCGGTGGCTCAGTCGGTAGCGCGCCAGGCTCGTAATTTGTAGTTCCCAGGTTCGAGTCCCAGCTGGGTCAGCGTTGAGATTTATCTCCACAAAAATTCCCCGCCCTGCCCACGGTCAGCAGAGGACACCGATGGGCTTGGAAAGGCCGCCGTCCGTCAGATGGACGCTAAGCCGTGACCCAGTGTGAGGGAGAGCCATACCCTGTGCACGTTAAAGAACACGCTGGATGGCCTTGACGGGAGGTTACCATCTGTTTCCCAACAGCTGTTCCAGTGGGTACCCTCCCCCAACCTTCTCTGAGCCTTCGGGGTCCATGTGACCTGAGCATTTAGCCCATGGTGTGCAAAAAAGTGCCGCTCAGAGGTAAAACAACACAACGTTAAAGAACACTCTGGATGGCCTTGACGGGAGGCTACCATCTGTCCCCCAACAGCTGTTACAGTGGGTCCCCTCCCCCAACCTTCTCTGAGCTTTCGGGGTCCATGTGACCTGGCCATTTAGCCCATGGTGTGCAAAAAAGTGCCGCTCAGAGGTAAAACAACCCAACTCCTGCTCACGGCTGAACGTACTATCCGACGGACGGCGGCCTTTTCATGGCGAGGGCACGCGTGGCTCAGTCGGCAGCGTGCCAAGCTCCTAATCTGCAGTTCCCAAGTTCGAGACCCAGCTGGGTCAGCAGTGAGATTTATCTCTGCAAAACCTTTCCCGCCCTTCCAACGATCAGTAGCGAATACCGATGGGCTTGGAAAGGCCGCCATCCATCGCATGGGACGTTAAGCCGTGGCTCCGTGTCTGGAAGAGGCATAGCCTTTGCACATTAAAGAACACGCTGGATGGCCTTGACAGGATTACCATCTGTCTCCTAACAGCTGTTCAGTGGGTCCCTTCCCCCAACCTTTCTCTGAGCCTTCAGGGTTCTTGTGACTTGGCTATTTAGTCCATTGTGTGCAAAAAAATGTGCCCACTCAGAGATTGAGCAAACCACATTGAAGAACGTGCTTGATGGGAAATTTATGGTGGATCCCCTTCTCCAATATTTGCGGTTTTAGCTTATAAAATTTATCCTGTATTTTTGCCAAATAAGTTCATACTGACTTAACTTTTCATAAACATTCTATCTTTATTTTGTCATTAATTGTTTCTTAATATATTCAATGCATTCTTTTCCTAAAAGACAAACTGTTTTATTTTTCTATACGTCGTCGGTGTATTCTTATTCCCAAAACATCTGTTTGATTTTTTCTCATCCTCAGTGTATTGAGGCGGGGGTGGCTCAGTCGGTAGCGCGCCAGGCTCGTAATCTGTAGTTCCCAGGTTCGAGTCCCAGCTGGGTCAGCGTTGAGATTTATCTCCGCAAAATTCCCCGCCCTGCCCACGGTCAGTAGGCGACACCGATGGGCTTGGAAAGGCCGCCGTCCGTCGGATGGGACTTTAAGCCGTGGCTCCATGTGCGGGAGAGCCATACCCTGTGCACGTTAAAGAACACGCTGGATGGCCTTGACGGGAGGCTACCATCTGTCTCCCAACAGCTGTTCCAGTGAGTCCCCTCCCCCAGCCTTCTCTGATCCTTCGGGGTCCATGTGACCTGGCCATTTAGCCCATTGTATGCAAAAAAGTGCCGCTCAGAGGTAAAACAACCCAACGTTAAAGAACACACTGGATGGCCTTGACGGGAGGCTACCATCTGTCTCCCAACAGCTGTTCCAGTGGGTCCCTTCCCTCAACCTTTTCTGAGCCTTCGGGGTCCATGTGACCTGACCATTTAGCCCATTGTGTGCAAAAAAGTGCCGCTCAGAGGTAAAACAACCCAACGTTAAAGAACACGCTGGATGGCCTTGACGGGAGGCTACCATCTGTCTCCCAACAGCTGTTCCAGTGGGTCCCTTCCCTCAACCTTTTCTGAGCCTTCGGGGTCCATGTGACCTGACCATTTAGCCCATTGTGTGCAAAAAAGTGCCGCTCAGAGGTAAAACAACCCAACGTTAAAGAACACGCTGGATGGCCTTGACGGGAGGCTACCATCTGTGTCCCAACAGTTGCTCCAGTGGGTCCCCTCCCCCAACCTTCTCTCAGCCTTCGGGCCATTTAGCCCATGGTGTGCAAAAAAGTGCCGCTCAGAGGTAGAAAACCCAACCCTCAGTGTATTTTTTTAAATTATTTTTACATCCTCAGTGAATTCTTTTCCTAAAAGACAATTGTGTTGTATTTCCGTTCATCGTCGTTAAACACTAATTCTCAAAAACATCTCTTTTATTCTTTTTTTTGCGCCTTCAATGTATCATTTTCCCAAAAAAAATCTGTTTTTTTTGTGCTTCACCAATGTATTGTTTTCCTAAAAGACATCTGTTTTATTTTTGTGCATCCTCAATGTATTCTTTTCCTAAAAGTCATCTGTTTTTTTGTGCATCTGCAATATATTCTTTTACTAAAAGACATCTGTTTTATTTTTATTCTTTTGCATTTTCAACGTATTCTTTTCCTAAAAGACATCTGTTTTATTTTGTGCATCTTCAACGTATTCTTTTCCTATAAGACATCTATTTTATTTTTGTGCATCCTCAATGTATTCTTTTCCTAAAAGTCATCTGTTTTTTTGTGCATCTGCAATATATTCTTTTACTAAAAGACATCTGTTTTATTTTTATTCTTTTGCATTTTCAACGTATTCTTTTCCTAAAAGACATCTGTTTTATTTTGTGCATCTTCAACGTATTCTTTTCCTATAAGACATCTGTTTTATTTTTGTGCATCCTCAATGTATTCTTTTCCTAAAAGTCATCTGTTTTTTTGTGCATCTGCAATATATTCTTTTACTAAAAGACATCTGTTTTATTTTTATTCTTTTGCATTTTCAACGTATTCTTTTCCTAAAAGACATCTGTTTTATTTTGTGCATCTTCAACGTATTCTTTTCCTATAAGACATCTATTTTATTTTTGTGCATCCTCAATGTATTCTTTTCCTAAAAGTCATCTGTTTTTTTGTGCATCTGCAATATATTCTTTTACTAAAAGACATCTGTTTTATTTTTATTCTTTTGCATTTTCAACGTATTCTTTTCCTAAAAGACATCTGTTTTATTTTGTGCATCTTCAACGTATTCTTTTCCTATAAGACATCTATTTTATTTTTGTGCATCCTCAATGTATTCTTTTCCTAAAAGTCATCTGTTTTTTTTGTGCATCTGCAATATATTCTTTTACTAAAAGACATCTGTTTTATTTTTTTTTCCTGCGTTTTCAATGTATTCTTTTCCTAAAAGATATCTGTTTAATTTTTTGAATCTTCAATGTATTCTTTTCCTAAAAGACATCTTCTTCATTTTTTGTGCATCCTCAACGTATTCTTTTTCTAAAAGACATCTGTTTAATTTTCTGTACATCTTCAACGTATTCTTTCCCTAAAGTTGGGTTGGGTTGTTTTACCTCTAAGCGGCACTTTTTTGCACACCATGGGCTAAATGGCCAGGTCACATGGATCCCGAAGGCTCAGAGAAGGTTGGGGGAGGGGACCCACTGGAACAGCTGTTGGGAGACAGATGGTAGCCTCCTGTCAAGGCCATCCAGCGTGTTCTTTAACGTTGGGTTGTTTTACCTCTGAGCGGCACTTTTTTGCACACCATGGGCTAAATGGCCAGGTCACATGGATCCCGAAGGCTCAGAGAAGGTTGGGGGAGGGGACCCACTGGAACAGCTGTTGGGAGACAGATGGTAGCCTCCCGTCAAGGCCATCCAGCGTGTTCTTTAACATTGGGTTGTTTTACCTGTGAGCGGCACTTTTTTGCACACCATGGGCTAAATGGCCAGGTCACATGGATCCCGAAGGCTCAGAGAAGGTTGGGGGAGGGGACCCACTGGAACAGCTGTTGGGAGACAGATGGTAGCCTCCTGTCAAGGCCATCCAGCGTGTTCTTTAACATTGGGTTGTTTTACCTGTGAGCGGCACTTTTTTGCACACCATGGGCTAATTGACCAGGTCACAAGGACCCCGAAGGCTCAGAGAAGGTTGGGGGAGGGGACCCACTGGAACAGTTGTTGGGAGACAGATGGTAGCCTCCCGTCAAGGCCATCCAGCGTGTTCTTTAAAGTGCAGAAGATACGTCTCTCCCACACACGGGGCCACGGCATAACGTCCAATCCGACGGACGGCGGCCTTTCCAAACCCATCGGTGTCCCCTACTGACAGTGGGCAGGGCGGGGAATTTTGCGGAGATAAATCTCAACGCTGACCCAGCTGGGACTCGAACCTGGGAACTACAGATTACGAGCCTGGCGCGCTAACCACCCCTTTCCCTAAAAGACATCTGTTTTATTTTTTTTTTTTGCATTCTTAATGTGTTCTTTTCCTAAAAGACATCTTTTTTCCTTTGTGCATCCTCAATGTATTTTTTTTCCCCTTAAAAGACATCTGTGTTATTTTTTGTGCATCCTCAATGTATTCTTTTCGTAAAAGACATCTGTTTTATTTTTCAGAGGCTCCTTATCCTCCACGATTAGAAGACAACACTGTACAAATTCTCTCTGGTGATCCTTTCACAGCAAGGGCAAGTGAACCCAAGAGACTTAACTGTGTCGCCAGAAAAGGCAACCCTCCCGCTGTGTTAAAATGGTTTTTAAATGAAGGAGAAATAACGAACTTGGTGAACCAGACAAATATAATGGATATAGAAAAACGGAAGACATGGCAGGCTATTAGCATTCTGGATTATACTTTCGAAAAAGAGGATAATCATAAGAATCTTAAATGTGTCGCCATCCATGATGCGTACGACACTAAATCAAAAGAAATAACTGTCAGGTTAGAAATATTATGTAAGTAATTTCTTTGCTTTCTTTGCTAAAGTGGACAAGTTCTGTTTCCAGAAAGAATTCTCGTTAATTTCGGCAGAAAAGATAAGAGGTTAGAAGAGGGTTTAATAATCTGTAATAAAAAAAGTGAACCGTTCAAAGTTTGTGAAGTTCTTAACAAGGGTTTCAGAAAGAAATATGTGTTTGCTTAATTTAGTGTGAAAATTTCTAATATGAATTCCTTTCCAATTTAGTCTTGTTTGAAGTTTGTTGTGATAGTGAGATTTGAATCCTCTGTAAACAAGATATTAGAGGATTTGATGTTCGGGTATTTTCTTGCAGATTAGATGGTTGTATTTCAAAGAATGATGTTATACTAAAGGGTAGTGTTTAAATAAATAATGATGAAGGTTTAAGAAGAAATTAGGAGACCACTTTCACCGAGGAATGTATTTATCGTATTGGATTGGATTGTTTTACCTCTGAGCGGCACTTTTTTTGCACACCATGGGCTAAATGGCCAGGCCACAAGGACCCCGAAGGCTCAGAGAGGGTTGAGGGAGGGGACCCACTGGAACAGCTGTTGGGAGACAGATGGTAGCCTCCGTCAAGGCCATCCAGCGTGTTCTTTAACGTTGGGTTATTTTACCTCTGAGCGGCACTTTTTTGCACACCATGGGCTAAATGGCCAGGTCACATGGACCCCGAAGGCTCAGAGAAGGTTGGGGGAGGGGACCCACTGGAACAGCTGTTGGGAGACAGATGGAAGCCTCCCGTCAAGGCCATCCAGCGTGTTCTTTAACGTTGGGTTGTTTTACCTCTGAGTGGCACTTGTTTGCACACCATGGGCTTAATGGCCAGGTCACATGGACCCCCGAAGGCTCAGAGAAGGTTGGGGGAGGGGACCCACTGGAACAGCTGTTGGGAAACAGATGGTAGCCTCCCGTCAAGGCCATCCAGCATGTTCTTTAACGTGCAAAGCGTATGGCTCTCCCGCACACGGGGCCACGGCTTAACGTCCCATCCGACGGACGGCAGCCTTTCCAAGCCCATCGGTGTCCCCTACTGACCGTGGGCTGGGCGGGGAAATTTTGCGGAGGTAAATCTCAACGCCGACCCAGCTGGGACTCGAACCTGGGAAATACAGATTACGAGCCTGGCGCGCTACCGACTGAGCCACCCCCGCCCCGTATATATCGTAATATACCAACTGTTATACTGTGTCTAATTTCACCGAGGAGTTATATATGTAAATACCAACTGTTAAAATGTGCTGAGAACTTGATTTTCCCAAGTTAGGGTTACCACTGTACGCCGAGTTGGGTTGTTTTACCTCTGAACGGCACTTTTTGCATGTAATGGGTGAAATGACCAAGTCACAAGGACCCAGAGGGCTCTTAGAAAGTTGGGGGAGAGGATCCACTGGACATTGTTAGGAGACAGATGGTAGCCTTCCGTCAAAGCCATCCAGCATGTTCCTCAACGTGCACAAGGTATGGCTCTCTTGCTTAATACGGCCTTTCCAAGACCATAGAGGGGCGGGGGTGGCTCAGTCGGTAGCACGTCAGGCTTGTAATCTGTAGTTCCCAGGTTCGAGTCCCAGCTGGGTCAGCGTTGAGATTTATCTCCGCAAAATTCCCCGCCCTGGTCAGTAGGGGACACCGATGGGCTTGGAAAGGCCGCCGTCCGTCGGATGGGACGCTAAGCCGTGGTCCCGTGTGCGGGAGAGCCATACCCTGTGCACGTTAAAGAACATGCTGGATGGCCTTGACGGGAGGCTACCATCTGTCTCCCAACAGCTGTTCCAGTGGGTCCCCTCCCCCAACCTTCTCTGAGCCTTCGGGGTCCATGTGATCTGGCCATTTAGCCCATTGTGTGCAAAAAAGTGCCACTCAGAGGTAAAACAACCCAACGTTAAAGAACACGCTGGATGGCCTTGACGGGAGGCTACCATCTGTCTCCCAATAGCTATTCCAGTGGGTCCCCTCCCCCAACCTTCTCTGAGCCTTCGGGGTCCATGTGACCTGGCCATTTAGCCCATTGTGTGCAAAAAAGTGCTGCTCAGAGGTAAAATAACCGAACGTTGAAGAACACGCTGGATGGCATTGACGGGAGGCTACCATCTGTCTCCCAATAGCTGTTCCAGTCGGTCCCCTCCCCCAACCTTCTCTGAGCCTTCGGGGTCCATGTGACCTGGCCATTTAACCGATGGTGTGCAAAAAAGTGCCGCTCAGAGGTAAAACAACCCAACGTTAAAGGACACGCTGGATGGCCTTGACGGGAGGCTACCATCTGTTTCCCAACAGCTGTTCCAGTGGGTCCCCTCCCCCAACCTTCTCTGAGCCTTCGGGGTCCGTGTGACCTGGCCATATAGCCCATGGTGTGCAAAATAGTGCCGCTCAGAGGTAAAACAAACAAACAATCTTCCCTTCCTGATCCTACTTTCGTCCTCCCTTCCCTGCATTTCCCCTTTTCCTTCGAAATCTTTTCAACCTTCTTCCCTCCCTGCTCTTACTTTCTTGTTTCCTCCTGACATCATAGTTCTCTTCCTCTCTCTTAATCTCATATCTCTCCATTTCCCTCATCGTACCTCTCATTATCCATGTCCTCCTCCTACCTATTCTTTCAAACCTTATTTCCGATGTCCTCCTCCTCCTTCCGCTTCTTTCAACTCTCATTACCGATGCCCTCCTCGTACCTCTTCCTTCAACCCTCATTTTTCATGTCCCCCTACTTCTTTCAACCCTCATTTTCTAAGTCCTCTTCCTACTTCTTTCAACTCTCATTTTCTATGTACTACTCCCACCTATTCTTTCAAACCCCATTTTCCATGTCCTCTTCTTATCTCTCCTTTCAGCCCTCATTTTCCATGTCCGCCTACCTCTTCTTTCAACTCATTTTCCATATCCTCCTTCTACCTCTTCTTTTTAACCTCATTTCTGATGTCCTCCTTCTACTTCTTCTTTTCAACCTCTTTTTTTATGTTCCCCTCTTCATCTTCTTTCAAAACCTCATTTTCTATATCTCCTTCTTTCTCTTTCAACCCTTAATTCCGATGTCCACCTCGTACCTCTTCTTTAACCCTCATTTCTGATGTCCTCCTTCTACTTCTTCTTTTCAACCTCTTTTTTTTATATCCCCCTCTTACTCTTCTTTCAAAACCTCATTTTCTATATCTCCTTCTTTCTCTTTCAAACCTTAATTCCGATGTCCACCTCGTATCTCTTCTTTAACCCTCATTTCTGATGTCCTCCTTCTACTTCTTCTTTTCAACCTCTTTTTTTATGTCCCCCTCTTCCTCTTTTTTCAAAACCTCATTTTCTATATCTCCTTTCTCTTTCAACCATTAATTCCGATGTTCACCTCGTACCTCTTCTTTAACCCTCATTTCTGATGTCCTCCTTCTACTTCTTCTTTTCAATCTCTTTTTTTATGTCCCCCTCTTCCTCTTCTTTCAAAACCTCATTTTCTATATCTCCTTCTTTCTCTTTCAACCCTTAATTCCGATGTCCACCTCGTATCTCTTCTTTAACCCCCATTTCTGATGTCCTCCTTCTACTTTTTCTTTTCAACCTCTTTTTTTTTATGTCCCCCTCTTACTCTTCTTTCAAAACCTCATTTTCTATATCTCCTTTCTCTTTCAACCCTTAATTCCGATGTCCACCTCGTACCTCTTCTTTAACCCTCATTTCTGATGTCCTCCTTCTACTTCTTCTTTTCAACCTCTTTTTTTGTGTCCCCCTCTTCCTCTTCTTTCAAAACCTCATTTTCTATATCTCCTTCTTTCTCTTTCAACCCTTAATTCCGATGTCCACCTCGTACCTCTTCTTTAACCCTCATTTCTGATGTCCTCCTTCTACTTCTTCTTTTCAACCTCATTTTCCATGTTCACTTCCAACCACTTCTTTCAAACCTCATTTTCCTTGTCGTTTCATGTCGGCCTACATTTTCCATTTACTGAGTATGTTAAAATTGACATTTTGACGAAAGGTAATATCAAACAAAATGCATTTAAAAAACAAATGAAATATAAATTAAAAATTGTTTCTATAGCTGCTCCTGATTTATTTAAATAATAAAATACAGTAATCACCATTTACCACACTTAATCACTAAGCAGCCGCCATTGCTACTCCGAATTACGCTGACAACCTTCTGTCAGATCTCTGTGGAAATGGGTGCTTAGGAATAATAAAATATGAAAGTTTATTGACAATCTGAACAAATGACGAAGGCAAACATTTCACCATGTCATAATGATAATAACGCATTAATTGCAAATGAATTTAATAAACAAATTATTAAGGGAAATTTGAAGGATCTTGATAAATATTGGATGCTTTTTGAAAAGATGATGATCTTAATTAATGCAATATTTGAAAGGCAAAGAATTAAGGTATAAGGGAAATTGTTAACTAGGGAAAGAAGATTACTATTTATCAAAGCATTCCCACAAGACATCAAGTTTATATAATTATATAATAAAAGTTATGATATGTATATTTTATTAATTTATATTTCGCTCGGGTAAGTTTAAATTATCATATTAATTTTGAAATACGAAAATATGAACTTTTGTGCCTTTTTGGATGGTTGGGTTGTTTTACCTCTGAGCGGCACTTTTTTGTATACAATGGGCTAAATGGCCAGGTCACATGGACCCCGAAGGCTCAGAGAAGGTTGGGGGAGGGGATCAACTGGAACAGCTATTGGGAGACAGATGGTAGCCTCCCGTCAAGGCCATCAAGCGTTTCTTTAACGTTGGGTTGTTTTACCTCTGAGCGGCACTTTTTTGCCCATCATGGGTGAAATGGTCAGGTCACATGGACCCCAAAGGCTCAGAAAATGTTGGGGGAGTTGAACCCACTGGACACCGATGGTCACCGATGATTAACGGGGGGCAGGGGGCAGGGGGACTCAGTCGGTAGCGCGCCAGGCTCGTAATCTACAGTTCCCAGGTTCGAGTCCCAGCTGGGTAAGCGTCGAAATTTATCTCCGCAAAATTCCCCGCCCTGCCCACGGTCAGTAGGGGACACCGATGGGCTTGGAAAGGCCGCCGTCCGTCGGATGGGACGTTAAGCCGTGGCCCCGTGTGCGGGAGAGCCATACCGTGTATACGTTAAAGAACACGCTGGATGGCCTTGACGGGAGGCTACCATCTGTCTCCCAACAGCTGTTCCAGTGGGTCCCCTCCCCCAACCTTCTCTGAGCCTTCGGGGTCCATGTGACCTGGCCATTTAGCCCATGGTGTGCAAAAAAGTGCCGCTCAGAGGTAAAACAACCCAACGTTAAAGAACACACTGGATGGCCTTGACGGGAGGCCACCATCTGTCTCCCAACAGCTGTTCCAGTAAGTCCCCTCCCCGCAACCTTCTCTGAGCCTTCGGGGTACATGTGACCTGGCCATTTTGCCCATGATGTGCAAAAAAGTGCCGCTCAAAGGTAAAACAACCCAACCCTGTCTTTATTGAATTGTAAATAGTCCCCCCCCGCCCCCCGATAAAAAAAATAATCGAGCCTGAACAGATTTATTTCTAACATTCCAAAGAAGGTTATTAAATATCAGAAATTTCGTCTTCCTTGTAAATGATGGTAATTCGAAACAAAATTACGTTCGCAAAATCAGTCATAGCTAATGCAGTGAGCCTTTATACAGAAAGGCGAAATAGCGAACACCAATAATTAGGCAAAACATTACCGCCGAGAAGTTATATATTATTCATAATACATTTTGTCTCAAACTAGACGCCACTTAAATAAGCGATTTTATCTGTGGATGTCTAGACTATTTAATAAATCTGTTCTCTGCAATTTATCCGTTTTTGAACGAGGGTGATTAGGTTTGTTTCGTAGATTTTTCGTCTTGGGATATTTTAGGATACTTTTTTTTATATCTTTTCATTTTTACATGCATTTATTTAACTAATAAGTTCTGATACGGAATTCTTCTCATTATGTAATCATTATGCTTTTGATGTTTGGCTTTAATGTCGTATGTGCGCATTCATTAAATAGCAGCAATAATAACTTTGTTTTTTATAATCCTGGCAAAGGTTATTAAATTTAGATATAAAGGTTATTAAGTTTAGATATTGTATCTTTGATGTTCAGCTATTAGTTTTATGATTATGAAATTTTGAAGTAATTTATTGGACAAAGTATACTACGTAGATTCCCTTAGCTTAGCACAATGATTTCCTGAAAAAATTGGGGGCGGGGTTGGCTCAGTCGGTAGCGCGCCAGGCTCGTAATCTGTAGTTCCCAGGTTCGAGTCCCAGCTGGGTCAGCGTTGAGATTTATCTCCGCAAAAATTCCCCGCCCTGCCCACGGTCAGTAGGGGACACCGATGGGCTTGAAAAGGCCGCCGTCCGTCGGATGGGACGTTAAGCCGTGGCCCCGTGTGCGGGAGAGCCATACCCTGTGCACGTTAAAGAACACGCTGGATGGCCTTGACGGGAGGCTACCATCTGTCTCCCAACCGCTGTTCCAGTGGGTCCCCAACCTTCTCTGAGCCTTCGGGGTCCATGTGACCTGGCCATTTAGCCTATGGTGCGGAAAAAAGTACCGCTCAGAGGTAAAACAACCCAACGTTAAAGATCACGCTGGATGGCCTTGACGGGAAGCTACCATCTGTCTCCCAAAAGCTGTTCCAGTGGGTCCCCTCTCCCAACCTTCTCTGAGCCTTCGGGGTCCATGTGACCTGGCCATTTAGCCTATGGTGTGGAAAAAAGTACCGCTCAGAGGTAAAACAACCCAACGTTAAAGATCACGCTGGATGGCCTTGACGGGAAGCTACCATCTGTCTCCCAAAAGCTGTTCCAGTGGGTCCCCTCTCCCAACCTTCTCTGAGCCTTCGGGGTCCATGTGACCTGGCCATTTAGCCTATGGTGTGGAAAAAAGTACCGCTCAGAGGTAAAACAACCCAACGTTAAAGATCACGCTGGATGGCCTTGACGGGAAGCTACCATCTGTCTCCCAAAAGCTGTTCCAGTGGGTCCCCTCCCCCAACCTTCTCTGAGCCTTCGGGGTCCATGTGACCTGGCCATTTAGCCCAGAGGTAAAACAACCCAACGTTAAAGATCACGCTGGATGGCCTTGACGGGAAGCTAAAATCTGTCTCCCAAAAGCTGTTCCAGTGGGTCCCCTCTCCCAACCTTCTCTGAGCCTTCGGGGTCCATGTGACCTGGCCATTTAGCCTATGGTGTGGAAAAAAGTACCGCTCAGAGGTAAAACAACCCAACGTTAAAGATCACGCTGGATGGCCTTGACGGGAAGCTACCATCTGTCTCCCAAAAGCTGTTCCAGTGGGTCCCCTCCCCCAACCTTCTCTGAGCCTTCGGGGTCCATGTGACCTGGCCATTTAGCCCAGAGGTAAAACAACCCAACGTTAAAGATCACGCTGGATGGCCTTGACGGGAAGCTAAAATCTGTCTCCCAAAAGCTGTTCCAGTGGGTCCCCTCTCCCAACCTTCTCTGAGCCTTCGGGGTCCATGTGACCTGGCCATTTAGCCTATGGTGTGGAAAAAAGTACTGCTCAGAGGTAAAACAACCCAACGTTAAAGATCACGCTGGATGGCCTTGACGGGAAGCTACCATCTGTCTCCCAACAGCTGTTCCAGTGGGTCCCCTCCCCCAACCTTCTCTGAGCCTTCGGGGTCCATGTGACCTGGCCATTTAGCCCAGAGGTAAAACAACCCAACGTTAAAGATCACGCTGGATGGCCTTGACGGGAAGCTACCATCTGTCTCCCAAAAGCTGTTCCAGTGGGTCCCCTCCCCCAACCTTCTCTGAGCCTTCGGGGTCCATGTGACCTGGCCATTTAGCCCAGAGGTAAAACAACCCAACGTTAAAGATCACGTTGGATGGCCTTGACGGGAAGCTACCATCTGTCTCCCAAAAGCTGTTCCAGTGGGTCCCCTCTCCCAACCTTCTGTGAGCCTTCGGGGTCCATGTGACCTGGCTATTTAGCCCAGAGGTAAAACAACCCAACGTTAAAGATCACGCTGGATGGCCTTGACGGGAAGCTACCATCTGTCTCCCAAAAGCTGTTCCAGTGGGTCCCCTCCCCCAACCTTCTCTGAGCCTTCGGGGTCCATGTGACCTGGCCATTTAGCCCAGAGGTAAAACAACCCAACGTTAAAGATCACGCTGGATGGCCTTGACGGGAAGCTACCATCTGTCTCCCAAAAGCTGTTCCAGTGGGTCCCCTCCCCCAACCTTCTCTGAGCCTTCGGGGTCCATGTGACCTGGCCATTTAGCCCAGAGGTAAAACAACCCAACGTTAAAGATCACGTTGGATGGCCTTGACGGGAAGCTACCATCTGTCTCCCAAAAGCTGTTCCAGTGGGTCCCCTCTCCCAACCTTCTGTGAGCCTTCGGGGTCCATGTGACCTGGCCATTTAGCCCAGAGGTAAAACAACCCAACGTTAAAGATCACGCTGGATGGCCTTGACGGGAAGCTACCATCTGTCTCCCAAAAGCTGTTCCAGTGGGTCCCCTCCCCCAACCTTCTCTGAGCCTTCGGGGTCCATGTGACCTGGCCATTTAGCCCAGAGGTAAAACAACCCAACGTTAAAGATCACGCTGGATGGCCTTGACGGGAAGCTAAAATCTGTCTCCCAAAAGCTGTTCCAGTGGGTCCCCTCTCCCAACCTTCTCTGAGCCTTCGGGGTCCATGTGACCTGGCCATTTAGCCTATGGTGTGGAAAAAAGTACTGCTCAGAGGTAAAACAACCCAACGTTAAAGATCACGCTGGATGGCCTTGACGGGAAGCTACCATCTGTCTCCCAACAGCTGTTCCAGTGGGTCCCCTCCCCCAACCTTCTCTGAGCCTTCGGGGTCCATGTGACCTGGCCATTTAGCCCAGAGGTAAAACAACCCAACGTTAAAGATCACGCTGGATGGCCTTGACGGGAAGCTACCATCTGTCTCCCAAAAGCTGTTCCAGTGGGTCCCCTCCCCCAACCTTCTCTGAGCCTTCGGGGTCCATGTGACCTGGCCATTTAGCCCAGAGGTAAAACAACCCAACGTTAAAGATCACGCTGGATGGCCTTGACGGGAAGCTACCATCTGTCTCCCAAAAGCTGTTCCAGTGGGTCCCCTCCCCCAACCTTCTCTGAGCCTTCGGGGTCCATGTGACCTGGCCATTTAGCCCAGAGGTAAAACAACCCAACGTTAAAGATCACGTTGGATGGCCTTGACGGGAAGCTACCATCTGTCTCCCAAAAGCTGTTCCAGTGGGTCCCCTCTCCCAACCTTCTGTGAGCCTTCGGGGTCCATGTGACCTGGCTATTTAGCCCATGGTGTGGAAAAAAGTGCCGCTCAGAGGTAAAACAACCCAAAACCCTTTTTACCCTTTAAAAAGGAGGAAATCTTTAAACGATTGTTCCACTAAAACTTCCAAACACAAGGGTCGATCGTACCGAGTTAATGAGAAAGGAAAGCTTGTTTACGCGAAGGGGGCACTCTAGGCCCTTAAGGAAAGGGGCCCCATGTCTTCACTGCACACAGAATAAGGCTGCAGTGAAAGCTCTCTGTATCCAATGAGGGCTTGGCTAAGATCATCCCAATCAAGAGAGCAAGTTACTTTCGGTAATCACTGAGAGCGATTAGCATCAGAGAAAATGCGACACATTCTAACAAGTAGAAGTTTATACAGTAAACCCTTAACCTTTGCAACGGCTACGTTCCTGTAAACTGCCTTTGCTGTCCATTTTGAATTTCAATGTAGGTTGGATTGAGTCGTTTTACCTCTGAGAGGAACTTTTTTTTGCACACAATGGGCTAAATGGCCAGGTCAAAAGGGGATCGGAGAAGGTTGGGAAAGTTGGGTTGTTTTACCTCTGAGCGTCGAATTTTTTTGCATACAATGGGCTAAATGGCTAGGTCACAAGGGGCTCGGAGAAGGTTGGGAAAGTTGGGCTGTTTTACCTCTGAGCGGCGAATTTTTTTGCATACAATGGGCTAAATGGCTAGGTCACAAAGAGCTCGGAGAAGGTTGGGAAAGTTGGGCTGTTTTACCTCTGAGCGGCGAATATTTTTGCACACAATGGGCTAAATGGTAAGATCACAAGGGGTTCGGAGAAGGTTGGGAAAGTTGGGTTGTTTTACCTCTGAGCGGCGAATTTTTTTTGCATACAATGGGCTAAATGGTAAGATCACAAGGGGTTCTGAGAAGGTTGGGAAAGTTGGGTTGTTTTACTTCTGAGCGGCAACTTTTTTGCACACAATGGGCTAAATGGCTAGGTCACAAGGGGCTCGGAGAAGGTTGGGAAAGTTGCGTTGTTTCACCTCTGAGCGGCTACTTTTTTGCACACAATGGGCTAAATGGCTAGGTCACAAGGGCCTCGGAGACGGTTGGGAAAGTTGGGTGGTGTCACCTCTGAGAGTCACTTTTTTTTCACACAATGGGTTAAATGGCCAGGTCACAAAAAGCTCGGAGAAGGTTGGGAAAGTTGGGTTGTTTCACCTCTGAGCGTCACTTTTTTTGCACACAATGGGTTAAATGGCTAGGTCACAAGGGGCTCGGAGAAGGTTGGGAAAGTTGGGTTGTTTCACCTCTGAGCGGCTACTTCTTTTGCTCACAATGGACTAAATGGCTAGGTCACAAGGGGCTCGGAAAAGGTTGGGAAAGTTGGGTGGTGTCACCTCTGAGAGTCACTTTTTTGCACACAATGGGTTAAATGGCCAGGTCACAAAAAGCTCGGAGAAGGTTGGGAAAGTTGGGTTGTTTCACCTCTGAGCGTCACTTTTTTTGCACACAATGGGTTAAATGGCCAGGTCACAAGGGGCTCGGAGAAGGTTGGGAAAGTTGGGTTGTTTCACCTCTGAGCGTCACTTTTTTTGCACACAATGGGTTAAATGGCCAGGTCACAAGGGGCTCGGAGAAGGTTGGGAAAGTTGGGTTGTTTTACCTCTGAGCGGCGACTTTTTTTGCACACAATGGGCTAAATGGCTAGGTCACAAGGGGCTCGGAGAAGGTTGGGAAAGTTGGGTGGTGTCACCTCTGAGAGTCACTTTTTTGCACACAATGGGTTAAATGGCCAGGTCACAAGGGGCTCGGAGAAGGTTGGGAAAGTTGGGTTGTTTTACCTCTGAGCGGCGACTTTTTTTGCACACAATGGGCTAAATGGCTAGGTCACAAGGGGCTCGGAGAAGGTTGGGAAAGTTGGGTGGTGTCACCTCTGAGAGTCACTTTTTTGCACACAATGGGTTAAATGGCCAGGTCACAAAAAGCTCGGAGAAGGTTGGGAAAGTTGGGTTGTTTCACCTCTGAGCGTCACTTTTTTTGCACACAATGGACTAAATGGCTAGGTCACAAAAAGCTCGGAGAAGGTTGGGAAAGTTGGGTTGTTTCACCTCTGAGCGGCTATTTCTTTTGCTCACAATGGACTAAATGGCTAGGTCACAAGGGGCTCGGAGAAGGTTGGGAAAGTTGGGTTGTTTCACCTCTGAGCGTCACTTTTTTTGCACACAATGGACTAAATGGCTAGGTCACAAAAAGCTCGGAGATGGTTGGGAAAGTTGGGTTGTTTCACCTCTGAGCGTCACTTTTTTTGCACACAATGGGTTAAATGGCCAGGTCACAAGGGGCTCGGAGAAGGTTGGGAAAGTTGGGTTGTTTCACCTCTGAGCGTCACTTTTTTTGCACACAATGGGTTAAATGGCCAGGTCACAAGGGGCTCGGAGAAGGTTGGGAAAGTTGGGTTGTTTTACCTCTGAGCGGCGACTTTTTTTGCACACAATGGGCTAAATGGCTAGGTCACAAGGGGCTCGGAGAAGGTTGGGAAAGTTGGGTTGTTTCACCTCTGAGCGGCTATTTCTTTTGCTCACAATGGACTAAATGGCCAGGTCACAAAAAGCTCGGAGAAGGTTGGGAAAGTTGGGTTGTTTCACCTCTGAGCGTCACTTTTTTTGCACACAATGGGTTAAATGGCCAGGTCACAAGGGGCTCGGAGAAGGTTGGTAAAGTTGGGTTGTTTTACCTCTGAGCGGCGACTTTTTTTGCACACAATGGGCTAAATGGCTAGGTCACAAGGGGCTCGGAGAAGGTTTGGAAAGTTGGGTGGTGTCACCTCTGAGAGTCACTTTTTTTGCACACAATGGGTTAAATGGCCAGGTCACAAAAAGCTCGGAGAAGGTTGGGAAAGTTGGGTGGTGTCACCTCTGAGCGTCACTTTCTTGCACACAATGGGATAAATGGGCAGGTAACAAAGGGCTCGGAGAAGGTTGGGAAAGTTGGGTTGTTTCACCTCTGAGCTGCGACTTTTTTTGCACACAATGGACTAAATGGCCAGGTCACAAGGAGCTCGGACAAGGTTGGGAAAGTTGGGTTGTTTTACCTCTGAGCGGCACTTTTTACACACAATGGTCTAAATGGTCAGGTCACAAGGGGCTCGGAGAAGGTTGGGAAAGTTGGGTTTGTTTTACCTCTGAGCGACACTTTTTTGCAAATAATGGGCTAAATGACCAGGTCACAAGGATCCTGAAGGCTCAGAGATGGTTGGGGGAGGGGACTCACTGGAACAAATGTTGGGAGACAAATAGTAGTCTTTCATCGAGGCCATCCAGCGTGTCCTTTGACGTAGGTTTGTTTTACATATGAGAGGCACTTTTTTGCACACAATGGGCTAAATGAACAGGTCACAAGGACCCCGAAGTCTCAGAGAAGGTTGGGCGAGGGGACCCAATTGAACAGCTGTTGGGAGACAGATGGTAGCCTCTCGTCAAGGCCATCCAGCGTGTTGTTTAACATTAGGTTGTTTTACCTCTGAGCGGCACTTTTTTTTGCACACCATGGGCTAAATGGCCAGGTCACATGGACCCCGAAGGCTCAGAGATGGTTAGAGGAGGGTACCCACTGGAACAGCTGTTGGGAGACAGATGGTAGCCTCCCGTCAAGGCCATCCAGCGTGTTCTTTAACGTGCACAGGTTATGGCTCTCTCGCACAAGGGGCCACAGCTGAACGTCCCATCCGACGGACGGCGGCCTTTCCAAGCTCATCGGAGTTCCCTACTGACCGTGGCAGGGCGGGGAGTTTTGCGGAGATAAATCTGTACACTGACTCAGTTGGGACTCGAACCTGAGAACTGCAGATTACGAGCCTAGCGCGCTACCCACCGAGACATCCCCGCCCCACATAAGTATCCCGAGAAATTTGGGGGTGGCGACCCATTGCATAATTGTTGAGATATATAGTAGCTTCTAGTGAACGCAATCGTGCGTGTTCTTTAACGTGAACAGGGTGTGGCTCACCCTCAGACAAATCAGGGCTTAACGTCCCGTCCAACAGACGGCGACCTTTCTGTCTATACGCTGGTTTTCCAGAATGCTTTCTAGAGTGTAAATTAAGGAATGGATTTATTGTCTCATTTTTTTCTGGAATAGCCAACATACAGATCAATCTGCAGAGATCACCAAGCCATGGACTAGGTTGTCGCAATTCTACTGGGGCGGGGGTGGCTCGGTCGGTAGCACGCCAGGCTAATAATCTGTAGTTCCCAGGTTCGAGTCCCAGCTGGGTCAGCGTTCAAACTTATCTCCACAAAAACTCCCCGCCCTGCCCACGGTCAGTAGGGGACACCGATGAGCTTGGAAAGGCCGCCGTCCGTCGGATTGGACGTTAAGCCGCGGCCTCGTGTGCGGGAGAGCCATACCCTATGCACGTTAAAGAACACACTGAATGGCCTTGACGGGAGGTTACCATCTGTCTCCCAACAGCTGTTCCAGTGGGTCTCCTCCCCCAACCTTCTCTGAGCCTTCGGGGTCCATGTGACCTGGCCATTTAGCCCATGGTGTGCAAAAAAGTGCCGCTCAGAGGTAAAACAACCCAACGTTAAAGAACACACTGAATGGCCTTGACGGAAGGCTACCATCTGTCTCCCAACAGCTGTTCCAGTGGGTCTCCTCCCCCAACCTTCTGTGAGCCTTCGGGGTCCATGTGACCTTGTTATTTAGTCCATGTGTGCAAAAAAGTGCCGCTCAGAAGTAAAACAACCCAACGTTAAAGAACACACTGAATGGCCTTGACGGGAGGCTACCATCTGTCTCCCAACAGCTGTTATAGTGGGTCACCTCCCCCAACCTTCTGTGAGCCTTCGGGGTCCATGTGACCTTGTCATTTAGTCCATGTGTGCAAAAAAGTGCCGCTCAGAAGTAAAACAACCCAACGTTAAAGAACACACTGAATGGCCTTGACGGGAGGCTACCATCTGTCTCCCAACAGCTGTTCCAGTGGGTCTCCTCCCCCAACCTTCTGTGAGCCTTCGGGGTCCATGTGACCTTGTCATTTAGTCCATGTGTGCAAAAAAAGTGCCGCTCAGAGGTAAAACAACCGAACGCAATTTTACTTCCCAAAACACCTGAAAATTTTGCTAAAAGAATAATGTTTCTCTGTAATAACACCAAGTTCGGTTTGAGAGCTTGTAGATCCTGCAATAATTCCTATTGGTCGCAACTGAAGTTAGACAACGCAGCATTTTGTCGTCGTTCTTGTTTAATTTCGTGATTGATTACATGTGAGAGAAGTGCTATGTAAGGAAGCGGAGATAAGGGTGATATTGTCTGGAGATTTGAAAATATCGGATTTAGATTATGCTTTGGCCCTTTGGCTAATGATCTTCAAAAGAGATGAATTATTTTACCCTTTTGTATGTGTGTTACAAATGAAGTTGGAAGGGAGAATGATGATTAATTCCGACAAGACCAAAGTGATTAAAACTAGTCTTTGGAGTGATGCTTCATTTTCCTATTCTATCAGTATTGTTTCGAGCAACTTATTCTAATTATCTCTGAATTACTCTGATAGAAATTATCACTGCATTACCCTATAGATTGGGGCGGGGGTGGCTCAGTCGGTAGCGCGCCAGGCTCGTAATCTGTAGTTCCCAGGTTCGAGTCCCAGCTGGGTCAGCGTTGAGATTTATCTCCGCAAAATTCCCCGCCCTGCCCACGGTCAGTAGGGGACACCGATGGGCTTGGACAAGGCCGCCGTCCGTCGGATGGGACATTAAGCCTTGGCCCCGTGTGCGGGAGAGCCATACCCTGTGCACGTTAAAGAACACTCTGGATGGCCTTGACGAGAGGCTACCATCTGTCTCCCAACAGCTGTTCCAGTGGGTCCCCTCCACCAACCTTCTCTGAGCCTTCGGGGTCCATGTGACCTGGTCATTTAGCCCATGGTGTGCAAAAAAGTGCCGTTCAGAGGTAAAACAGCCCAGCCCAACACAACCCATAATTGTGAGACACTATTTTGTAACAATCACTTCTTTTAAAAAAAATCACCTGACAGCTCAACTATTTTTTTTATTTCTCTTTATTTACGGGCGGGGTTGTTCAGTCGGTAGCGTGCAAGGCTCCTAATCTATAGTTCCCAGGTTCGAGTCCCAGCTGGGTCAGAGTTGAGATTTATCTCCGCAAAATTCCCCGCCCTGCCCACGGTCAGTAGGGGACACCGAAGGGCTTGGAAAGGCCGCCGTCCGTCGGATGGGACATTAAGCCTTGGCCCCGTGTGCGGGAGAGCCATACCCTATGCACGTTAAAGAACACGCTGGATGCCTTGACGAAAGGCTACCATCTGTCTCCCAACAGCTGTTCCAGTGGGTCCCCTCCCCCAACCTTCTCTGAGCCTTCGGGGTCCATGTGACCTGGCCATTTAGCCCATGGTGTGCAAAAAAGTGCCGCTCAGAGGTAAAACAGCCCAGCCCAACCCTATCGAAAGTACTATGTGACCATAACCACTTCAGACATGAGTTGTTGTTTTTTTACAGAAAAAAATGCTTCATTTAAATATGTTTTATTTACGAGCAAAGGAATAAGGATATATAAAAAATTTGATGACATTTTACTGAAATTCAACATGTAGGTTATAGTGTAGGGACCATCTCAAAATTTACACGATTCTCAAACCTCAGAAACAATAAAAACGAACATAATAGAAGAGAATTAAAATTTATATGTACTTTTGTCATAAAAAAATATAAAGGCATTAAATGAAGGACACCTGGGAAATGTAATGGGGGTGGCTCAGTCGGTAGCGCGCCAGGCTCGTATTCTGCAGTTCCCAGGTTCGAGTCCCACTTCGCCCAGTGTTGAGATTTATCTGTGAAAAACTCGTCGCCCTGCCCTCGGTCAGTAGGGGATATAGATAGGCTAGAAAGACCGCCGTCCGTCGTATGGGAAGTTAAGCCGTGGCCCTGTGTGTGGGGGAGCCATCCCTGTGCACGTTAAAGAACACAGTGGATGGCCTTGACAACCGGCTACCATCTGTCTCCCAACAGCTGTCCAGTGGGTGCCCTCTGCCTCACATTCTCTCGGGGTCTTTGTGACCTGGTCATTTAGTCCATGGTGTGCAAAAAAGTGACACTCGGGTTCGGTTGTATTACCTCTGAGCGCCACTTTTTTGCACACCATGGGCTAAATGGCCATGTCACTTGGACCCCGAAGGCTCAGAGAAGGTTGGGGGTGGGGACCCACTGGAACAGCTGTTGGGAGACAGATGGTAGCCTCCCGTCAAGGCCATCCAGCATGTTCTTTAACGTGCACAGGGTATGGCTCTCCCGCACACGGGGCCACGGCTTAACGTCTCATCCGTCGGACGGCGGCCTTTCCAAGAACATCGGTGTCCCCTACTGACCGTGGGCCGGGGGTTTCGCCGAAATAAATCTCAACGCTGACCCAGATGGGACTCGAACCTGGAAACTACAGATTACGAGCCTGGCGCGCTACAGACTGAGCCCCCCCCCCCGCCCGTCTTGCAGAGGTAAAACAACAGGGACACTCCTTAAAGCTATCGTAAAAACGCTGGTTTAGACTAATCGTAAACAAAATCCTCAACCGAAATATGTTTCCTTTTTAATAACTGTAATATTTTCGCAGATCCGCCTGAAATTCGATTGGAAGGAAAGCCAAAGGAAGAGATTGTTGAGTCGATGTCACTGACTCTTCGCTGCCGGGCTGACGCTAATCCTAAAGCTAATATTATTTGGAGGAAGTCCGGGCACTCCGGGATCTATGACATCAAGGATTACATCGATTTCAAGCCAATTCGCAGAACAGATTCCGGCATTTACAGCTGCTCGGCGAAAAACGATATCGGTCAGAGCGAAGAAATGGAGATCACAGTCGACGTCAAATGTAAGTATTTTGGCAAAAGAATTCGAATCTTTAATTAGGTGATAGAGATCAGTTAAAAAAAAATGACAATATGTATTGTTTTTGCATTTTAGTACATACTCTTCTATAACTCGAATATATATATATACCGTATACTACCATACCGAAATATCTCAGTCTCTAGCGCGCCAACTAAAAACAAACACGTAAACTGTAGTTCCCAGGTTCGAGTTCCAGCTGGGTCAGCGTTGAGATTTATCTCTGCAAAAATTCCCCGCCCTGCCCACGGCCAGTAGGGGACACCGATGGGCTTGGAAAGTCTGCCGTCCGTCGGATTGGACGTTAAGCCGTGGCCCCGTGTGCGGGAGATACCCTGTGCACGATAAAGAACACTCTGGATGGCCTTGACGGGAGGCTACCATCTGTCTCCCAACAGCCGTTCCAGTGGGTCTCCTCCCACAACCTTCTCTGAGCCTTCGGGGCCTTGTGACCTGGCCATTTAGCCCATTGAGTGAAAAAAAGTGCCGCTCAGAGGTAAAACAACCAAAAATCCAAAAAAAAATTTAGACGATAAACAACACTCTGGATGGCCTTGACGGGAGGCTACCATCTGTCTCCCAACAGCCGTTCCAGTGGGTCTCCTCCCATAACCTTCTCTGAGACTTCGGGGTCCTTATGACCTGGCCATTTAGCCCATTGTGTGAAAAAAAGTGCCGCTCAGAGGTAAAACAACCAAAATTCCAAAAAAAATTTAGACGATAAACAACACTCTGGATGGCCTTGACGGGAGGCTACCATCTGTCTCCCAACAGCCGTTCCAGTGGGTCTCCTCCCATAACCTTCTCTGAGACTTCGGGGTCCTTGTGACCTGGCCATTTAGCCCATTGTGTGAAAAAAGTGCCGCTCAGAGGTAAAACAACCAAAAATCCAAAAAACATTTTAGACGATAAAGAATACTCTGGATGGCCTTGACGGGAGGCTACCATCTGTCTCCCAACAGCCGTTCCAGTGGGTCTCCTCTCACAACCTTCTTTGAGCCTTCGGGGTCCTTGTGACCTAGCCATTTAGCCCATTGTGTGAAAAAAGTGCCGCTCAGAGGTAAAACAACCAAAAATCCAAAAACATTTTAGACGATAAAGAACACTCTGGATGGTCTTGACGGGAGGCTACCATCTGTCTCCCAACAGCCGTTCCAGTGGGTCTCCTCCCACAACCTTCTCTGAGCCTTCGGGGTCCTTGTGACCTGGCCATTTAGCCCATTGTGTGAAAAAGAGTGTTGCTCAGATGGAAAACAACCAAAAATCCAAAAAAATTAGACGATAAAGAACACTCTGGATGGCCTTGACGGGAGGCTACCATCTATCTCCCAACAGCCGTTCCAGTGGGACTCCTCTCACAACCTTCTCTGAGACTTCGGGATCCTTGTGACCTAGCCATTTAGCCCATTGTGTGAAAAAAAGTGCCGCTCAGAGGTAAAACAACCAAAAATCCAAAAAAAAAAAAAATTAGACGATAAAGAACACTCTGGATGGCCTTGACGGGAGGCTACCATCTGTCTCCCAACAGCCGTTCCAGTGGGTCTCCTCTCACAACCTTCTCTGAGACTTCGGGGTCCTTGTGACCTGCCATTTAGCCCATTGTGTGAAAGAAAGTGCCGCTCAGAGGTAAAACAACCAAAAATCAAAAAAAATTTAGACGATAAAGAACACTCTGGATGGCCTTGATGGGAGGCTACCATCTGTCTCGCAACAGCCGTTCCGATGGGTCTCCTCTCACAACCTTCTCTGAGCCTTCGGGATCCTTGTGACCTAGCCATTTAGCCCATTGTGTGAAACAAGTGCCGCTCAGAGGTAAAACAACCAAAAATCCAAAAAAAATTTTAAATTTATCTCTAAAAGAAAACTTAAGTGTTCAGACACGTAGAGTGACAAAGTGAAAATTTATATCTTTTTTTCTTCTTCGAAACGAGTTAAAAAAAACATTTTCTAAACTAGAAACTTCTCTTTTTGAAACTTGAGATGATGATGAGAGACTGAAACTCTTCTTCTTAAAGATTTCCCTTCAGTTATACGAACGCAAACAAATGAAATCATTGGCTTCTGTTTCTCGCAAACAAAAGATATTTGTGTACATATATATATAAAGAATCTAATGATATTGGAATGCATCAAAATCGGCATTGCAAATATCGTTAGCGTTTGTTATGTCGAGAAGAGGTCGCTCATTCTCGTGAGCGAGCGTTTCCTTTCCATTAATAAACATGATGAAAGAAAGACCTCTTACATCTCAGTGTGAGAAAGTATTGATGTATTTTCTGTTGCTGATTAAATGAAGAACAAAGTTTCTATTCCGATGATACTTCCTCATTAAGCTACCGAATGAAAACATTGAAAATATGTAAATTAGTAAGCTACGTGCGTAGTTTCACGCAATTGTGTTTGATAAATGCAAAACATTGACACGACTTGAACAATGGTGTAAAATGTAAGGGATGCTGGATTGTTTTGCCTCTGAGCTGCACTTTTGTGCACACCATGGGCTAAATGGCCAGGTCACAAGGACCCCGAGGTTCGGAGAAGGTTGGGGGAGGGTACCCACTTGAACAGCTGTTGGGAGACAGATGGTAGCCTCCCGTTAAGGCCATTCAGCGTGTTGTTTAACGTGCAAATGGTATGGCTCTCATGCACACGGGGCCACGGCTTAACGTCCCATCCGACGGACGGCGGCCTTTCCAAGCCCATCGGTGTCTCCTACTGACCATGGACAGGGCGGGGAGTTTTGCGGAGATAAATTTCAACACTGGGAACCTACAGATTACGAGCCTGGTGCGCTACCGACTGAGCCACCCCCGCCCCATATAAGGGATGAGTTAAGAAAATAAGACTTGGGGAGGGTTTCCCAATTACTAGGGGGCATGGGTGGTTCAGTCGGCAGGGCACCAGGCTCGTGATCTGCGGTTTCCAGGTTCGAGTCCCACTTGGTCGCCCTGACACTTTTTTCCCTGGTCTCGGTCCGCAGTGGTCACCGATGGGCTTGAAAAGACTGTTGTCCATTGGATGGGACATTAAGCCGTGGCCCGTGTGCTTGAGAGCTGGACTCTATGCACGTTAAAGAACACGCTGGAAGACCGGATGGGAGTCTATCATATGTTCAGTGGTCCCTTTTCCCAACATTCTCTGAGTTCTCGGGGTCCTTGTGATCTCTGGGGGCGGGGGTGGTCAGTCGGTAGCGCGCCAGGCTCGTAATCTGTAGTTCCCAGGTTCCAGTCCCAGCTGGGTCAGCGTTGAGATTTATCTCCGCAAAAATTCCCCGCCCTGCCCACGGTCAGTAGGGGACACCGATGGGCTTGGAATGGCCGCCGTCCTTCGGATGGGACGTTAAGCCTTGGCCCCGTGTGCGGGAGAGCCATAAACTGTGCACGTTAAAGAACACGCTGGATGGCCTTGACGGCAGACTACCATCTGTCTCCCAACAGCTGTTCCAGTGGGTCCCCTCCCCCAACCTTCTCTGAGCCTCCGGGGTCCTTATGATCTGGCCATTTAGCCCATGGTGTGCCAAAAAGTGCCACTCAGAGGTAAAACAACCCAACGTTAAAGAACACGCTGGATGGCCTTGACGGGAGGCAACCATCTGTCTCGCAACAGTTGTTCCAGTGGGTCCCCTCCCCCAACCTTCTCTGAGCCTTCGGGGTCCATGTGACTTGGCCATTTAGCCCATGGTGTGCAAAAAAGTGCCGCTCAGAGGTAAAACAACCCAACGTTAAAGAACACGCTGGATGGCCTTGACGGGAGGCTACCATCTGTCTCCCAACAGCTGTTCCAGTGGGTCCCCTCCCCCAACCTTCTCTGAGTCTTCGGGGTCCATGTGACTTGGCCATTTAGCCCATGGTGTGCACAAAAGTGCCGCTCAGAGGTAAAACAACCCAACGTTAAAGAACCCACTGGATGGCCTTGACGGGAGGTTACCATCTGTCTTGCAACAGTTGTTCCAGTGGGTCCCCTCCCCCAACCTTCTCTGAGCCTTCGGGGTCAATGTGACTTGGCCATTTAGCCCATGGTGTGCAAAAAAGTGCCGCTCAGAGGTAAAACAACCCAACGTTAAAGAACACGCTGGATGGCTTTGACGGGAGGCTACCATCTCTCTCCCAACAGTTGTTCCAGTGGGTCCCCTCCCCCAACCTACTCTGAGCCTTCGGGGTCCATGTGATGTGGCCATTTAGCCCATGGTGTGCAAAAAAGTGCCGCTCAGAGGTAAAACAACCCAACGTTAAAGAACCCACTGGATGGCCTTGACGGGAGGCTACCATCTGTCTCGCAACAGTTGTTCCAGTGGGTCCCCTCCCCCAACCTTCTCTGAGCCTTCGGGGTCCATGTGACTTGGCCATTTAGCCCATGGTGTGCAAAAAAGTGCCACTCAGAGGTAAAACAACCCAACGTTAAAGAACACGCTGGATGGCCTTGACGGGATGCTACCATCTGTCTCGCAACAGTTGTTCCAGTGGGTCCCCTCCCCCAACCTACTCTGAGCCTTCGGGGTCCATGTGATTTGGCCATTTAGCCCATGGTGTGCAAAAAAGTGCCACTCAGAGGTAAAACAACCCAACGTTAAAGAACACGCTGGATGGCCTTGACGGGATGCTACCATCTGTCTCGCAACAGTTGTTCCAGTGGGTCCCCTCCCCCAACCTTCTCTGAGCCTTCGGGGTCCATGTGACTTGGCCATTTAGCCCATGGTGTGCAAAAAAGTGCCGCTCAGAGGTAAAACAACCCAACGTTAAAGAACACGTTGGATGGCCTTGACGGGAGGCTACCATCTCTCTCCCAACAGTTGTTCCAATGGGTTATCTCCGCCAACCTTCTCTACCCCCTTTGAACAAAACCTATCTTTTTTTCCTTTCATTTTGCACCAAATCCTTTTTTTCGCAAAAATCCCTGCGAATGGCCATGTCCGGCAAAGTCGTTTCAAACAGCAACCGATTGCACAAAGAATCTTTTCGCTTGCAATCAGTTCTTAAAGCCAAATTTATTACTTCTATTTATCGAAATTTCCGTTGCGAGGTGGCCACAATCTTTTCTAGCTGCAAAGCGGCCGAAGTGCCTAGCCACCATTGTTTACCAGTATCGGAAATAGCGACTTTGGTTCGAAGTATTGAAACAATCTGTTGCTTTTTCAGCAGACGCATACCTCACCTAAGCGAAGAGAAAACAATAGCGTTCTCTATATTTCTCTTGTTTTCAGATAAACCAAGGATCAATAGGGTCGATCCGTCTCCTCGAGCAACGGTCAGTTTGTATCATCCAACGAGACTTCTTTGTGAGGCGGAAGGGAATCCTGCTCCAAGGTAGGTGAAAGTTCCTAACTTTTCCTTCTTTCAGACAATTCGCTTTTTGTAGATAGCGTGCGAATGCATTTTGCTTTCACTTCACTTACAACAGATCGGTTTTTCAAGTGTTTATTTTCACGCTCTTTTATTTATAACTGCGTGGTTGGCAACGTGAGGAAATTGTATTCTGCTGTATAGAGTAAAAACAAAGGTACTTCAAGAATGCATATGTACCCAGTGAGTCAAGAATATTCTTAAAATGATGAAGGTACCTCAAGGATACGTCTACTCATTGACGAGTCAAGAATACTCTGATAGATTCAAGATAGCTACCTCAAAAATACAAGTGCTCATTAAACGAAAAGATAAAAGACCCAAAGGGTGCATGTTCCCATTGAGTCAAGAATATTCTTAAAACGATGAAGGTACCTCAAGGATACGTCTACTCCTTAACGAGTCAAGAATACTCTGATAGATTCAAGAGAGCTTCCTCAAAAATACAAGTGCTCATTAAATGAAAAGGTAAAAGACCAAAAGGGTGCATGTTCCCATTGAGTCAAGAATATTCTTAAAATGATGAAGGTACCTGAAGGATACGTCTGCTCATTGGCGAGTCAAGAATACTCTGATAGATTCAAGATAGCTTCCTCAAAAATACAAGTGCTCATTAAATGATAAGGTAAAAGACCAAAAGGGTGCATGTTCCCATTGAGTCAAGAATATTCTTAAAATGATGAAGGTACCTGAAGGATACGTCTGCTCATTGGCGAGTCAAGAATACTCTGATAGATTCAAGATAGCTTCCTCAAAAATACAAGTGCTCATTAAATGAAAAAATAAAAGACCAAAAGGGTGCATGTACCCATTGAGTCAAGAATATTCTTAAAACGATGAAGGTACCTCAAGGATACGTCTACTCATTGACGAGTCAAGAATACTCTGATAGATTCAAGAGAGCTTCCTCAAAAATACAAGTGCTCATTTAATGAAAAAATAAAAGACCAAAAGGGTGCAAGTACCCATTGAGTCAAGAATATTCTTAAAACGATGAAGGTACCTCAAGGATACGTCTACTCATTAACGAGTCAAGAATACTCTGATAGATTCAAGATAGCTTCCTCAAAAATACAAGTGCTCATTAAATGAAAAAATAAAAGACCAAAAGGGTGCATGTACCCATTGAGTCAAGAATATTCTTAAAACGATGAAGGTACCTCAAGGATACGTCTACTCATTGACGAGTCAAGAATACTCTGATAGATTCAAGAGAGCTTCCTCAAAAATACAAGTGCTCATTAAATGAAAAGATAAAAGACCAAAAGGGTGCATGTAGCCATTGAGCCAAGAATATTCTTAAAACGATGAAGGAACCTCAAGGATACGTCTACTCCTTAACGAGTCAAGAATACTCTGATAGATTCAAGAGAGCTTCCTCAAAAATACAAGTGCTCATTAAATGAAAAAATAAAAGACCAAAAGGTGCATGTACCCATTGAGTCAAGAATATTCTTAAAACGATGAAGGTACCTCAAGGATACGTCTACTCATTGACGAGTCAAGAATACTCTGACAGATTCAAGATAGCTTCCTCAAAATACAAGTGCTCATTACATGAAAAGATAAAAGACCCAAAGGGTACCAAAAGAGTAAATGTACCCATTGAATCAACCAATGAATATCCAAGAGTACCGTATTGAGTAAGCACAACCAAGAGAATTAAAAAATCTTTCTTGTTCAGTCATTTCATTAATGTCGTTCAGATCCAATTGCTCCCATCAAAAACAGTTTCGTTATTATCGTACAGTAACTTCATAGTTTTTATAATTGCTTGTCGGTGATTTTCCACTTCTCAAAGTGATACCTTAATTATACAAAGCATAAAAACAATACTAGTTACTGAAAAAAAAAAATCAAAAACTCTTCCCGCCCTAAAATCCTTTCATTACCTGAGAGATCTTTAGTTATTTCTATTTCTTTTCTTATCTTTTCATGTTTTCGAAATTAGTTCCTCTATCTACTAATTTAGTGTTTGTGTTAGGCACACTTTGTTTTCTCCAATATTATGAGCTTTCAGTTATTTATTCAATCTTATAATTAAAAGTTTTTTCCTGAGCGTTGTGCTGCACAGAGAGTGAGTCCTCATACTTCTTAATTACCATTATTTTCACTCAGACATTTAATTCGTTGCAAAAACATCATATTAAGCATTCTTTTCATTCCTGTAGTTCTTGTTGTCGATGAGGTGAGTTTTTTTTATTTATTTTATTTTCTTTCAGTGTTTGAAAATCTGATAAAGGGTAAGTTTTTTTTTTAAAAAGAAATCCTGTTTCTCTTGTCACCATTTTCCCATTTTGTCAGCAATTAATGAGAAACTTGAAAACCCGAAATCTGAAATGAAAAGAATTAAAGTCAAGTGTGGTTTGTGAGTTTTTTCTTTTTTGATCTATTCAATTCGGAACTTACGGTGCGTTTTATCACATTACATGTGGGCATTTTTTAGTTTTTTTGTTTTTGCTCCTTATATTAGACCTTTATTACGTTACATGTGGGCATTTTTTAGATTTTTGTTTTTTGCTCCTTATATTAGACCTTTATCACGTTACATGTGGGCATTTTTTAGATTTTTGTTTTTTGCTCCTTATATTAGACCTTTATCACGTTACATGTGGGCATTTTTTAGATTTTTGTTTTTTGCTCCTTATATTAGACCTTTATCACATTACATGTGGGCATTTTTTAGATTTTTGTTTTTTGCTCCTTATATTAGACCTTTATCACGTTACATGTGGGCATTTTTTAGATTTTTGTTTTTTGCTCCTTATATTAGACCTTTATCACATTACATGTGGGCATTTTTTAGATTTTTTTTTTTGCTCCTTATATTAGACCCTTTATCACGTTACATGTGGGCATTTTTTAGATTTTTGTTTTTTGCTCCTTATATTAGACCTTTATCACATTACATGTGGACATTTTTTAGATTTTTGTTTTTTGCTCCTTATATTAGACCTTTATCACGTTACATGTGGGCATTTTTTAGATTTTTGTTTTTTGCTTCTTATATTAGACCTTTATCACATTACATGTGGGCATTTTTTAGATTTTTGTTTTTTGCTTCTTATATTAGACCTTTATCACATTACATGTGGGCATTTTTTAGATTTTTGTTTTTTGCTCCTTATATTAGACCTTAATCACATTACATGTGGGCATTTTTTAGATTTTTGTTTTTTGCTCCTTATATTAGACCTTTATCACATTACATGTGGGCATTTTTTAGATTTTTGTTTTTTGCTCCTTATATTAGACCTTTATCACGTTACATGTGGGCATTTTTTAGATTTTTGTTTTTTGCTCCTTATATTAGACCTTAATAACATTACATGTGGGCATTTTTTAGATTTTTGTTTTTTGCTCCTTATATTAGACCTTTATCACATTACATGTGGGCATTTTTTAGATTTTTGTTTTTTGCTTCTTATATTAGACCTTAATCACATTACATGTGGGCATTTTTTAGATTTTTGTTTTTTGCTCCTTATATTAGACCTTTATCACATTACATGTGGGCATTTTTTTAGATTTTTGTTTTTTGCTCCTTATATTAGACCTTTATCACATTACATGTGGGCATTTTTTAGATTTTTGTTTTTTGCTCCTTATATTAGACCTTAATCACATTACATGTGGGGCATTTTTTAGATTTTTGTTTTTTGCTCCTTATATTAGACCTTAATCACATTACATGTGGGCATTTTTTAGATTTTTGTTTTTTGCTCCTTATATTAGACCTTTATCACGTTACATGTGGGCATTTTTTAGATTTTTGTTTTTTGCTTCTTATATTAGACCTTAATCACATTACATGTGGGCATTTTTTAGATTTTTGTTTTTTGCTCCTTATATTAGACCTTTATCACGTTACATGTGGGCATTTTTAGATTTTTGTTTTTTGCTTCCTTATATTAGACCTTTATCACATTACATGTGGGCATTTTTAGATTTTGTTTTTTGCTCCTTATATTAGACCTTTATCACATTACATGTGGGCATTTTTTAGATTTTTGTTTTTTGCTCCTTATATTAGACCTTTATCACATTACATGTGGGCATTTTTTAGATTTTTGTTTTTTGCTCCTTATATTAGACCTTTATCACATTACATGTGGGCATTTTTTAGATTTTTGTTTTTTTGCTCCTTATATTAGACCTTAATCACATTACATGTGGGCATTTTTTAGATTTTTGTTTTTTGCTCCTTATATTAGGACCTTTATCACATTACATGTGGGCATTTTTTAGATTTTTGTTTTTTGCTCCTTATATTAGACCTTTATCACGTTACATGTGGGCATTTTTTAGATTTTGTTTTTTGCTCCTTATATTAGACCTTAATCACATTACATGTGGGCATTTTTTAGATTTTTGTTTTTTGCTCCTTATATTAGACCTTTATCACATTACATGTGGGCATTTTTTAGATTTTTGTTTTTTGCTTCTTATATTAGACCTTAATCACATTACATGTGGGCATTTTTTAGATTTTTGTTTTTTGCTCCTTATATTAGACCTTTATCACATTACATGTGGGCATTTTTTAGATTTTTGTTTTTGCTCCTTATATTAGACCTTTATCACATTACATGTGGGCATTTTTTAGATTTTTGTTTTTTGCTCCTTATATTAGACCTTAATCACATTACATGTGGGCATTTTTTAGATTTTTGTTTTTTGCTCCTTATATTAGACCTTAATCACATTACATGTGGGGCATTTTTTAGATTTTTGTTTTTTGCTCCTTATATTAGACCTTTATCACATTACATGTGGGCATTTTTTAGATTTTTGTTTTTTGCTCCTTATATTAGACCTTTATCACGTTACATGTGGGCATTTTTTAGATTTTTGTTTTTTGCTTCTTATATTAGACCTTAATCACATTACATGTGGGCATTTTTTAGATTTTTGTTTTTTGCTCCTTATATTAGACCTTTATCACATTACATGTGGGCATTTTTTAGATTTTTGTTTTTTGCTCCTTATATTAGACCTTTATCACATTACATGTGGGCATTTTTTAGATTTTTGTTTTTTGCTCCTTATATTAGACCTTTATCACATTACATGTGGGCATTTTTTAGATTTTTGTTTTTTGCTCCTTATATTAGACCTTAATCACGTTACATGTGGGCATTTTTTAGATTTTTGCTTTTTGCTCCTTATATTAGACCTTTATCACATTACATGTGGGATTTTTTAGATTTTTGTTTTTTGCTCCTTATATTAGACCTTTATCATATTACATGTGGGCATTTTTTAGATTTTTGTTTTTTGCTCCTTATATTAGACCTTTATCACATTACATGTGGGCATTTTTTAGATTTTTGTTTTTTGCTCCTTATATTAGACCTTTATCACATTACATGTGGGCATTTTTTAGATTTTTGTTTTTTGCTCCTTATATTAGACCTTTATCACGTTACATGTGGGCATTTTTTTAGATTTTTGTTTTTTGCTTCTTATATTAGACCTTTATCACATTACATGTGGGCATTTTTTAGATTTTTGTTTTTTGCTTCTTATATTAGACCTTTATCACATTACATGTGGGCATTTTTAGATTTTTGTTTTTTGCTCCTTATATTAGACCTTAATTACATTACATGTGGGCATTTTTTAGATTTTTGTTTTTTGCTCCTTATATTAGACCTTTATCACATTACATGTGGGCATTTTTTAGATTTTTGTTTTTTGCTCCTTATATTAGACCTTTATCACGTTACATGTGGGCATTTTTTAGATTTTTGTTTTTTGCTTCTTATATTAGACCTTTATCACATTACATGTGGGCATTTTTTAGATTTTTGTTTTTTGCTTCTTATATTAGACCTTTATCAGATTACATGTGGGCATTTTTTAGATTTTTGTTTTTTGCTCCTTATATTAGACCTTTATCACATTACATGTGGGCATTTTTAGATTTTTGTTTTTTGCTCCTTATATTAGACCTTTATCACATTACATGTGGGCATTTTTTAGATTTTTGTTTTTTGCTCCTTATATTAGACCTTAATCACATTACATGTGGGCATTTTTTAGATTTTGTTTTTTGCTCCTTATATTAGACCTTTATCACATTACATGTGGGCATTTTTTAGATTTTTGTTTTTTTGCTCCTTATATTAGACCTTTATCACGTTACATGTGGGCATTTTTTAGATTTTTGTTTTTTGCTCCTTATATTAGACCTTAATCACATTACATGTGGGCATTTTTTAGATTTTTGTTTTTTGCTCCTTAATATTAGACCTTTATCACATTACATGTGGGCATTTTTTAGATTTTTGTTTTTTGCTCCTTATATTAGACCTTAATCACATTACATGTGGGCATTTTTAGATTTTTGTTTTTGCTCCTTATATTAGACCTTAATCACATTACATGTGGGCATTTTTTAGATTTTGTTTTTTGCTCCTTATATTAGACCTTTATCACATTACATGTGGGCATTTTTTAGATTTTTGTTTTTTGCTCCTTATATTAGACCTTTATCACGTTACATGTGGGCATTTTTAGATTTTTGTTTTTTGCTTCTTATATTAGACCTTTATCACATTACATGTGGGCATTTTTTAGATTTTTGTTTTTTGCTTCTTATATTAGACCTTTATCACATTACATGTGGGCATTTTTTAGATTTTTGTTTTTTGCTCCTTATATTAGACCTTAATCACATTACATGTGGGCATTTTTTTAGATTTTTGATTTTTGCTCCTTATATTAGACCTTTATCACATTACATGTGGGCATTTTTTAGATTTTTGTTTTTGCTCCTTATATTAGACCTTTATCACATTACATGTGGGCATTTTTTAGATTTTTGTTTTTTGCTCCTTATATTAGACCTTTATCACATTACATGTGGGCATTTTTTAGATTTTTGTTTTTTGCTCCTTATATTAGACCTTTATCACATTACATGTGGGCATTTTTTAGATTTTTGTTTTTGCTCCTTATATTAGACCTTTATCACATTACATGTGGGCATTTTTAGATTTTTGTTTTTTGCTCCTTATATTAGACCTTTATCACATTACATGTGGGCATTTTTTAGATTTTTGTTTTTTGCTCCTTATATTAGACCTTTATCACATTACATGTGGGCATTTTTTAGATTTTTGTTTTTTGCTCCTTATATTAGACCTTTATCACGTTACATGTGGGCATTTTTAGATTTTTGTTTTTTGCTTCTTATATTAGACCTTTATCACATTACATGTGGGCATTTTTTAGATTTTTGTTTTTGCTCCTTATATTAGACCTTTATCACGTTACATGTGGGCATTTTTTAGATTTTTGTTTTTTGCTTCTTATATTAGACCTTTATCACGTTACATGTGGGCATTTTTTAGATTTTTGTTTTTGCTCCTTATATTAGACCTTTATCACGTTACATGTGGGCACTTTTTAGATTTTTGTTTTTTGCTCCTTATATTAGACCTTTATCACGATTACATGTGGGCATTTTTAGATTTTTGTTTTTTGCTCCTTATATTAGACCTTTATCACGTTACATGTGGGCATTTTTTAGATTTTTGTTTTTTGCTCCTTATATTAGACCTTAATCACGTTACATGTGGGCATTTTTTAGATTTTTGTTTTTTGCTCCTTATATTAGACCTTAATCACGTTACCTGTGGGCATTTTTTAGATTTTTGCTTTTTGCTCCTTATATTAGACTTAT